>JAUZNK010004205.1:0-10532 GCA_035046665.1 Euphysa ruthae | reverse complement strand
ATATACACGTATGTGTGTTATAGTGTACGTTTATGTGTGTTGTATAAGTTATGTTTCAATATTTTAATCATTTAGATGCACATTGTACCTGAGGAGAGTTACTACATGGAAATACCTTCGTTACCCGAAGTAATTGAACCAACATACATTGGCAATCGCCAGTCATTTATTGGAGATATCGATCCTTTTCCAAGAACAGGTCCGTTAGCACGTAGACAACATCATAATGGTTAGTTAATATAGCTAAGATAAATAATTGGCTTTATAAGTTGATGAGATTTTGTTTTTGTTGTAGTTAATATTTGTTACTTGCAACAACTTCTTGTGGACAAAGTTAATTAATCGGTATATAGAATACAGTCAAGTTTTAACATTCTTCGTGAGGGTCTACCTATGAAATTGAATACGAAAAAAACAAAATTATGCAAACTTATAATAAAGTTTTGGTAAACACAAGATTTTCAAGATTGCCATTGAAAAAAAATTTTTATTATATTTTTAAGTAAACCATGATTTAGGGAAGGTTCAATATACATTAAGAATTTTTTTAGGGAGTGTGAGATTCAAGAAAAGGTTAAGCATAAAATAATTTCAAAATTAGTTCAAATTAAAGCCTATTAAAAAGAGAGGTAAATACATACAGTAATTACCTAGCAGTTTACCCCCATTCTGTAAATGGTGTAAATAACAAAAATGATAAAAAAAAAATTCCTAGAATAAAGCCCTAAAAACCCGATTTAAGTTCCAATATTAGAAAAACAGTTGAGCCTCCATTTTTCGAACACCTGATTTTTCGATTTCTCCGATTTTTCGAACTTTTCTTTTGGTCTCTTCAACTTGCTTTAAAGCTTTTACTTTACCCTACATTTTTTGAACTATGATTTATTATATTTATTTATATTTCGAACAAATTTTTCAGTCCCGAGAAGTTAAAAACCACGAAGTTTCGAACTATTATCCAGGAAGATTTAAAAATCAAGGAATACTATTATTTTGCGAGACAAACGTATGGTTGTGATTTTGATACTGATAAGGATATTAAGCACTGATAAACATTACTATGCTGTGTAGCTTTACAAATTCCACATTCCTTTTAACTTGAAAATGCAGGGTATATTTATACCTTGGCCGTCACCTTCGTTTACAGCTTTACCAGTCACGCGAACATTGCATTTATTATAATGACTTGCTTGCAAGAAATAAAAAACTGTCTTTGCGAACCGTCCAGTTTTTCCTTTCAACAAGTAATTATCTGCTTCTTCTCTTCCTCCAACAACCGCAAAAGCAAATTTGTCTATTTTTTTTCGGGTCCTATGCTGGTGTTCAAAGTTTCCTTTTCAGCTAGTGTCTAAACATTTTTATACCCGTGAAACGCCATAACAAATGATAATAATTTTATATTTTTTTTACGAAAAACTGAAATTGCTGTATGGACATGTCTTACCTAAAAACAAGGAAAAGGTAATGGATGCTTTCTCATCTTATTCAGCTAGTCTGAAAACAAGGATATTTCAACACAGAAACCAAAGCAATTAAAGTCTCAACATTCTCAAGATTTTCAACGATAAGACATTCGTCTTCTGTGGATTTCCTGCCAACTTGATCAATATTGCATTTAATAAGAAAATTATCATCAAGAATATGTTCTTTATGAAATTAAATATTTTAGTTTTAAAAAATAATTTATATAATAGTCTCCTCTCAGTAGGTGACTGTACTAATAAGTGCCAAGGATTGGAGACGAATGACAGGGTGAGATTTTTAAATGGTTTAATTAGTAAAAAGGTTTTACAGGTTACAGAAGCTGTCATGTATTTTTATTTTGTAGAAAATAAAAAACTGGCCTATGGAAAAAATTTTCTAAAAACTGATATTCATTAGCTTGACGTGAGGCACGATAATTTTGCTCTATCCATTGAACTATTCAAGGATTATAAAAATGAGTATCGTTTAATAACCTAACTGAAAGTTAGCAGTTTAGCCTAAAAACTGTATTATTGCAAAACGCCGCCGGAATTCAGCAAAATTCACGAATGACTCATAGCAGACATATTGCTTGTAAAAAGTTCTCTCCCTAAGGCTATATATTAAGCAAGCTTTCTATTTTTATGGAAGAATCAATGCAAATTCAATAGCCTAGTTAAACTATAAATTTCATAAAAAATGGGAATGTCGTTAGAGCAGTTGCAACGGACACACGATTTAATCATATTATTTGTAAGTAACAAAGCCTTGATAACCTTGATAATCATTTTTTTTTTTCATGTTTTGCAGCTATATCATGTACTATAATATTATTTTATAAGCCAATTCCAAATTATATCTTACCCTATACCTTTACCAATCCAAGAAGTATTATGGAATTTTAGGAGAACGGCTTTAAAAATGCAAAAGCGAATATTGCAATCGACATAACTATTGGAATTTACTATAGAATATGATACTTTCAGTTTTCTTTCCAGGTTCGGATTTTTCTATATTATTTATTTATTGATTGCCCTCAGACTATTATATTTATTTAGATTCACATTCCACCTGAGAAAAATTACTATATGGAGATATTGCCGTTACCCGATTTAATAGAACAAACAAAACTGGTTTTGGACATTCATTAGCTGAAAATATCGATTCTTACCTAAGAACAGATCCATTAGTACGAAGGTTGGTTAAAAATCAAACTCGATGATTTAATTATTGGATATTTATGGGTCGAATTACGCTCTAGTAGTTATTTGCGGTTATATATTAATTACGGATTGTCTAATGGACAATTAAAAGTTAATAAAATTTGGTGAATTTTACAAAATTAGGCGAGGCTATAAAAGATGTTAAATTCAAGGTGGATTTGCAAAAAATTATTAAAAAAAAAAAAGAAGAAAGAAATAGAAAGTAACACAACTGTATGGTTTATTCGTTAATATCAGCTATTGATGAAACAGGGCGTATTCGGTTGTCAAAGCTTGAAAGGAGGAATTTTACACCCTGCTAAATTACATCTCTTGATTTTGATAGGTGTAATTCAATTATAGATATTAGATAGTTATGCTATTCAAGATACATCTACAGTCAAAGTTATTGTTACAACAATTGATTGCTCGCTAAATTTTTTCCTCTCATGCCGAGGCAACGTTTAAATCTGCAAACTCCGTAACACCCAAAAGAGTTTGTAAAGAGTTTTAAAATCATTAAATTTTAATTATTAAATTTATACTTAAGACTTTTTATAAGAAAGTCACATAAAGTAGAGTAGAGCTTAAAACGCTCTTAAACTCCTTGTAATTCATCCTTTTACTTTAAAAATTTACAATTTTTAATTCATTCGGAATGTGCGCCACGCTGGTTTCGAATAAACTTCCTGATGCTTTTAAAAGATGCCAAACTCTACTTCGACTCAATTCATAAATAGTAGCCAAATCAGCACGCTACAAAATTTATGTGTTTTAAATATTAAACTTTAATTTATTTTCAATTTAAATTATAATTTAAATTATTTTAATGCTGTATTTGCATTGAATTAAAATTGGATTGTTTCTTTTTCAATAAACCAGATTTTTAGAATTTTATTTCCAAATTGAAATAAATGATTAATTTTTTAGCTAGTTTATAAAAAACTAGGAGCAAATTGGACCCACAGTAAAAGTTATTAGAGAGATGGTCACAATACTACAATACCACAGGGTATTTTGTTTAAAAATGGACCCACAGTGAAAGTTATTAGAGAGATGGGCACAATACTACAATACCACAGCGTAGTTTGTCTAAAAATGAGAATTTATTTAAAAAAATTTCCATTTAATACGTATTTTGTTTTGTGTCAGTCAGTTACTTGTGCATTGATCCATATATTCCTGTGCAGTCTATTTTATTTATAGCCGGAGTCAGAACATATTTGGAAATCTGTCTTTATTTGATTATAACCTTTTACACTCTGAACTCGTAATTGCCGCCTAATTTTTCCTTAAATATTTTTCTTGTGCAAAATTGGGGAGTAAATGATGAATAATATACTATTATATATATATTATATATATTAGATATATACTATTTTTATTATTTAATATTTTGCATTATATTTTTATCTGTAATTGGGTTGATTGCACAATTTTATCAAATACTTTTAATTTCTTTCAACTTTCGGCAAATCTCTTCTGAAGATATGTCAATCAATTAAATGTTTTGTGAGTAGCTACACCTCGATATCTTTAGCTAGTTCTGATTTTAAAGTTATTTTTAAGTGATCTCAAAAATAATAACCACTGCATAACTGCTCTGCTAAAAAGCATTTTTATGTGTGTTAAAAGTTATGTTTTTTTATAGTCCACTGCCTTTTGGAAATACGAAATACTTCTTTCTTCTGAGAATGGCTGTTCAGTTATTCCTTTATAATTTCCACTGTTCATTTCTTTCTGCATAAACATTGAAAATTAAGAAAATAAAGCATAATCGCCTAAGTTTTAAATTCATACTGAAATTTAACTAAGTGTGAATTTATTCTCTTGAAAATTATATATTAAATTGAATTTTCCTTATATTTCAATATCATTACCTCCCCAATATCATATTCCTAATTTTAAGAATGAATTTTATTTATATTTGTAATTATATTTAGTAAAATATACATTAATCAAAACTGACATGTCATTGTTTTCTTTGGACCAGATGTAGAGGTTGGCACAGAGTTTGGGTTAAGATTTTGAATATTAAGTTTTCAAGACTGACTGATTGTGTCATTGCTCCTTTTCAGTACTTCTTAAAAAGTTTCCTACTGTCAGCTATTATTCTTATAAATATTCAAAAATTAAATTTTAGGGTTGTCCTCGGTATCGTCAGTTCATCAAATCTAGTTATTTTTTGCTTACTCAGATGATAGCATAATTTAAAAAAAAATAACTGTGAGTTTCGCTTTTACATTAAATTTTGTTAATTTAATTTTTTTAACTTGCGGAAAAAAATCTTTAGCTCATGTTAAATAAGTTTACGTAGAATTTTAGTATTTTGCTCGCTCCATTTATAACTGCCTTGAATAAGTTAACATTTTGTTTTATTCCTTGTCTTTTTGGGAAAACGTCGATTGTCACATGTTGTCAACTACTGTTCCTATCCCGAATTAATTGGTCTTCCAATAAAAAAATGTTTGCAAGTGATATATTCAATATATAAAATTTTATGAAAAAAAGACATACTAATGCTTTTTTGCAGACTAATGTTAAATTATTTCAGCATTTGGGTTTATAAATAATTTGTAACAATAGTAGAATCTATGATGCAACGATTACTATTGAACAGCGGATCATGTGTCAGTAGATTTACACGTTATGCACCTTGGTGTATGGTAGAGCGCTCTGTAAGTCTGATAATTTGAATTCTGTCAGCATGATGTATGCCCATCATCTTTTTAAAGTTTGACTAAACAAAATCCTAGAAATTCCAGTATATTTACTAATAACACCATAAGTAATTTGCGTAGAGAAATCTAATGGCGTAGAGAAATCTAATGGCGTAGTAAGTAGTTTGTAACAGTAATGTTCAAGCTGTATTGATGAGCTGTTGAACAAAGAATGTGTACACTAGGAATATGCAGCAAAACGTCTTAGTAGATTCAACGATTTTGGTAGTTAATACCACTTAAATAAGTTATAATGGCCCGTTGCTCTTTACCTTTTGTCTTTTACTGAAGATTCACAGTTAGTTACGACTATATTATACTTAGAATGGTACAAAGATGAAATTTATAAAGATTAAATATGGAAAACCTTTTTGATCAAGTATGTTGACGTTAAATCAAGTATTTCTAAATTTATAAAAAATATTAAAGTGCAAACGTTTTAATAATCCGTTCATTAACTTTTTAATGGTAGCCCATATATCAAGGATTTCTCTTTTTGAGTAAGAAAAAGATTTATTTTTCGTTCGGAACTTAAAATTTTTAAAGCTGTATTTCTTATTATATATTACGCAATTTTCAAATAAACATAAATCAACATTTGCGAAAAAAGAATGTAACTAAAAGACATTGAAAATTTTCAATCTTATATAGCAATGCTTCCTAAATTATATAAATCTAAAAAAGTGAATGAAATGTTAAAAAAAGAAACAAAATAAATTATATAATTCCAAAAAAGATTAAGATTAAAGGTCGTCCTATAGTTGCAGGTCAAGCTCAGCACACCAGTAGAACCTCAGAAATGCTACACATACTATTAGTACTAAACAGTTTGAAGCTCCATTAAATGAATATTGCTGTTAATTTAATATCAATTATTCTAATATTAAATAATATCTTAAAAAAAAAAAAGAAAATATATATATAAATATATATATTTACAAGTTTTTTTTTTTTAATATTTTTAATTATTTCGCTGAAGGTTGCAGTTTTCTGGTCATTTGGTTCTTTCTGTATTACGCATTTTCTCTGTTTTAAACAAAACTGTTTCATCTAGTAAGTTTTTTTTGACACATAAAATAATAGACTTCATTTTTCAATCTTAAAAAATTTCATGTTATTCTAAATTATTATTATGAATGTTGAAATTGCGTCAGTAAAGTTGTGACAAGATTCGATGTAAAAGTTGTTTTAATTTTTTACAAAAATATTTTTGTGGAGGAATATTTGCTGAATAGGGGATCATCCTAAATCATGTTACACCTTCTCTTTCTTCTTGTGTTGTTTTTTTCTTATAACTTCTTAAAAAGTTCTTAGAAAGGTTCTTTTTTTTATTGACATTGATAAGCCGGTGTATAATACTAGGAAGATGGTTGGATTTTACGTAAATATCATCATTGGGCTTGTAGTATGATCTGAATGAGGAATTTCTAGATTTAGTGTAATGTCTAAACAGTAAATTACTTTCGTATAGCACTGAATTATTATGTCTAGACCATTATCCCTAAAAAAACTTCATACATCTTTTTTAACTTTTCACGTTCAGGAGCACTGGTGTTTTTTACAATTGCTAATCCGTCTGTTTTGGTAAAGACCATGGTCAAGTCAAAAATGCTTCCACGATTTTTAATCCAGGCTTGATCTCAATTCAATAATGAAGACTTACGAGCGTGGCGAAAGATTCTTTTTTTTCTTATTTTTTCTTTTTTGCATATTTCTATATGGTCATTTTGCAGTCAATTTAACGAGAATCTTATACCGAAAACAAATAATTTAACGAATCTGTTATATCGAAAATAATAAATTTAACGAATCTGTTGTAACGAAAACAATAAATTTAACGGATCTGTAGTAACGAAAACAATATATTTAACGAATCTGTTATAACGAAAACAATAAATTTACGTAAATGTTTTCTAGGCTATTATATTGTGCCAATTATATCAATTAGCGTTTAGCTTTTTGCAGATACGAGTGTTGAAATTGTCAAGTAAACTGTCACTGATACGTCTAGGTTCATTTTAGCGAGGTTGAAAAATCTCGATTTTGGGTTGTTTCCATTCTATCAAAAATTTTCTAAGTTTTCATAATTTTCTTCTCTTCGTTATTAATTCAATCTCGGGTTTTTGGGCGTGTTATAATTTATTATGGCGTCATAAAACATCCTACTATATTTATTATTAGTTAATATATATATGGTCGATGTTATTTTAGCTGGTGTCGTTTTTGTAGCTTTAAATTTACAGAAACTTGCTTTTTATTTTCAAAACTCGATGTTTTAACTTTAGTTAATTTTCAAATGTAGATAATTCTTCTATTTGCGTCGATATTTTCACGTTAAGCCAAGCGTGGGCAGTGTTAATGTTTTTATTTATACCGAATCGGCTTTCCAATGCATTCGTTTGGTGAGTAGTTCAAATTTATTCATTAACTGTAATTTATAGTCGCGTTCTACAATTGTCCTTTTGAGTAATTAAGTTGCACTTTCCATCACTGGATGAATGAATTCGATCAGAGTTGCTTAACTTGAAAAGAGCGATATTGTGTTGGTTTGTAAAAATACTTTTTTTATTACATGACGCGATAACAACGAAGTTTCTAATTAATCATTATTTCTAACTAGCTTTATACCCGCCAAGATTTGGCTAATTGGTGAATTTAAAAAGAAATCATAAAAAAAGTAAAAAAAAAATTGGAGGACCGCATTTATCAATTAAAAATTTCAAAATATCATGTCGAAATTTTTTTTAAAAAAACTTATTTTATGACATCGTTCTATTTGAAAAACGATATCATTGTTTAAAACCCATAAATTAAAATTTTTTAAATATCGAAATGGTTCCGTCAAGTTGTTGTATCGGTCCGTCAAGTTTTTTATTCTTTTGATGGTAGTTTGCATAGCGATGACTAATTAAAACTTTTGATTAAAAATGTGTAAAAAGATTTAGGAAATCAGTAAAACATTTGTAAAAATAAGGAATTACGTAATTTAATTTCACATCACGTTCATTAATTGGGTTTTTAACGGACAAACCAAATAGTTCTACTCTCGTCTATACAAAAAATAAGGTCTTAATCTATAAAATTGCATGGAAGATATTCTACGTACTGTAATTTACTTTTGAATTATAAAGCATCTCCATAAATCAACGAAAATTATTCTGTGATCGGTCATCAAAGTTTAAAAAGGATCCTTCGTTAAAAAATTTGAAGAATATTTCAAATATTTGTTGACGCCAGCCATATGTTTGGTAGTTTTAGATTTTTCCTGACTGCCTACTAATTATCATTGAAAAGTTCCAAAAAACTAAACAATGTTCACTAAGCGATGTAAGTTTTACTTTTGAGAAATGCCTGTCGAAAGGGGGAATACTAAAATAAGGAAATCCAAAAAAATTTTTTGTTTTTATTAAGAAATAAAATTTTTGCCCTAAAAATTTGACGATGATTAGCGAAACAATTAAATTTGCAGTTATAATCAGTGGAACGATTAATTTTGCAGTTATATTTTGAAGGTAAAAACGACAACACCTAACTGGCAATACACCAGAATATCAGTGCTTAACTCGATTAAATTTTCTTTCGACTTTCCTTTCTTTGATAAAGAGATTTGTGTATGCTTTTGTGATTAAGTAATAGATAAATTTACTAAAATAAAAGTTTTAAGACCTTTTCTTCAATTGCTGTTATGTTATTATGTGTAATTTTAATCCAATTATGATTTATTAGAATAAAAGAAAAGAAGTTTAAACAATTTTGGGACCACAACAGCGTGTACGAGAGAAGTAAGCCTATCAAAGAATAATATAAATTCTTGCAATTTTTCCATTTTTAAAATAAATAATATACCAATGCAAATCAGTTTGTACCTTCTATTAAAAGAATTTTGTACAATTCACCAAACAATCGATTCTACTTTAAAAATCTTTCTAACCTTTTTTGGATACCGACTATTAATATCAACGATGTTAGCGTTTCCTGTATCTTCTCAGTGTTTTTAAGATTTTTCTTTATTTTGTTAGAGATGTCTTTCTCTGGAAAAGGCGACAAAATATGTTTTTTTTTTTTCATTCCGATGATTTTTCAATCACTTATTCTTTCCTAGATATATCTTTAAAAGTTTTGAACGTTTCTTGAATTGAATCTGAGAAATCCCTTGTGCCGAAGTCGCAACCTGGTACCAGCATTAGTTCGAAATTCCGCTTCAGCAGACACTTGAATTTTAACTTACATACAATGATGTTTTTTGAAAGATCCCTATAAAGGTTTTAAATGAAATGAGACTAGAAAGGATGGTAAAATTATAAGAGGATGACATATTCTTGTTTTTACGAAAATACTTAAGTAAATTAATTTTTTATTTAACGATAGTTCTTCAGAGTGTTTCTTTTATCGTATTCGCTTTTGCTCTGTGTAGAGATAAAAAAATTTATACAGAAAATAGAGAGCTTAAGTCTAGACGACCGGAGAGAATTTATAACGGGATTTTGAAGTTGTTGCATTGAAATACGAAAATAAACCTCAGGGGAAAGCCGTCGTCTGGAATTCTATAACCGCATTTTTCAAAGCTAAGGTCGACTAGCGAACGTCAACAGAATAAACATGGAGAAATTGGTCAAATCAAATGGATGCGCTTTTGCTTAAATTGAAAATCTTGTTTTTTATGTATACTTACATAACAGGAGCTAAAAGAAGTAAATGAAATGTATGTTTTTTTTTTAAGATAAAATCTTTCACTATTGAAAATACTCTTCTAATACAGGAGGTTCATGTTCAAAAAATAACCCGGATTGAGAATTGTATAAACAAGTATGTGCATTTGTAAGTATAACAGCAACAATATAAATCTTCCCAACTGCACTTAGCTTAAGTTTTAATTTTTTTTTTTAAATCTACAAGCTTAAAGAGGTTAATAGCCTTTTCAAAGCCCCATTCAACTGCAACACGCACTGAACTCATTTCTGCGTTAAACTGTTTTTGTTCTTTTGTTAAATTTATTCCTTTAAATGACCCCATCAGATGTATATTTAAAGGGTAAGCTGGATCTCTGTACAAACATAAAGGCATGCCACTTTGATCAATAGCATTTTGTTGTAACTCATTTAAAAGGCCAGACTCTCGTTATATTCCTGGGTCGTGTTTCTTGCCT
>JAUZNK010004204.1:0-10533 GCA_035046665.1 Euphysa ruthae | reverse complement strand
AGAGCCATTCTAAAGCTATGATATATTTTAAAATTTTCTCCACGCAGCGCAACCATTGTGCGCTGAAGAGGGAGAGAAGGCATCCAAGATGAGAAAAAAACAGCGAAGCTGTTTACGAAGGAGAATTCGAACCATGTATATATATATATATATATATATATATATTGTGGGTTTAATATTTTGTATCATTTAGTTGTCAGAGACAACCATCTAGTCTGAAATTTTGTGTTTTTACATGTCTGGACCATTTAAATTTTCTATGTTTTAGTTATCAGAGAGGGCCACCTGATGGATATTCAATGGACAGAGGTAAATATTATAAAAACAAAAAAAGAATTATCCAACCAGTTTATCAACTGACATTTTTTTTTTTTTTTTCTGGCTAAGAGCAGTATATTGCCAGAGATGATCAACTGTCAGAATTAGCTGCGGCAAAATGTAATATAATATTATAATTTATTTAACGTTGGTCAAAAATTTTAGTACAGAATGTTTATAATCACTAAGACTAATATTAACCAATCAAATTTTTACTTTTTCAAAATTATACACAAACTTTTTTAATAAACAATTATAGATTAAAAAAATTATATTCTAAGCTTTGAAAGAATAATTTGTTACATAGTATAATTTTATGTATATAGCAGTAGTCTTGTTTTAATCTTACTTACAAATTGCCCATTTCCTAACATTTAAATTTTTTAACTGTACTTGCCGGTTTATACTCATTTGGAAGTAGATTCCAGAGTATAATAGCTTTAAACATAAGAGAATTGTTGCCATATTTTATAGCTTTTGCAAATTGTAACGTATGTTTTTCTGTTAAACAAATCACAGACTATTTTGGGATTCTTATGATTAAGTGATTTAAAGGTCTAGGTTGCTAGAAACTGCAGGTATTTGGTGTGAATCTTAACAGTATTTTCAGTCTGAAGTAACCCCTAAAAATTCTGAGAGAAGTTTTTTTGAATAGCTTTAAGTGCTCTTTTGTGAACTCTATTTATTTTATTATCTTTTTTGTAGCAAAACATCCAGTTAAGAGGACAGTATGCAAAATAGGGAAGAACATAGCCATTTGCTAGCCATTTTTTTGGCAAATATGCAAACTAAATGACAACAACGAGTGAATATTAAAATGACGGGAACGAGTGAATGTTAAAATGACGACAACGAGTGAATGTTAAAATGACGACAACGAGTGAATGTTAAAATGACAACAACGAGTGAATGTTAAAATGACGACAACGAGTGAATGTTAAAATGACTACAACGAGTGAATGTTAAAATGACAACAACGAGTGAATGTTAAAATGACAACAACGAGTGAATGTTAAAATGACGACAGCAAAAGAATGTTAAAATGATGACAGCAAAAGAATGTTAAAATGACAACAACGAGTGAATGTTAAAATGACGGCAGCGACTGAATGTTAAAGTGACGACAATGAGTGAATGTTAAAATGACGACAGCAAGTGAATGTTAAAATGACGACAACGAGTGAATGTTAAAATGACAACAAGGAGTGAATGTTAAAATGACGACAACGAGTGAATGTTAAAATGACAACAATGAGTGAATGTTAAAATGACGACAACGAGTGAATGTTAAAATGACGACAACGAGTGAATGTTAAAATGACGACAACGAGTGAATGTTGAAAGTATAGTTCCTTTGATTGAGTGCCTTTCATATTTCTAACTTGCACAGATTTTATAAAATTCTATAAGGGATGTTTTTACAGCCGTTAAAAGCTAACTGTTAAGGTTTATGCCAACAAGTTTAACATGAGTATTTTGATTAGTTATTTTATTTGCTAGCATGTTTATAATTGATTTACTCTAATATATGCAATGATTAAAAGCTGAAATTTTTAATGATATAGAATCATAAAGTTGCTGTTAAACCATGCTTTCAATGTTAACGTTAAATTTTAGTTTGCTTAACACGTACTTTACGCGGAGACATTTTTTCCTGTTAAAAATATAGCTTTGAGTCTTAGAATATAAGTTCTACTCCATAAGCTATTCATTTTGCAATAAGTAGATTTTTTGATGGAGTTTCAAAGGCCTTATATAGGTTCATTGAAACAACTCTTAATTTACCTGTTCTGAAAAATAAACACTTGTATGTGATTTAAATATGTCTCTGTTGATTAAGATTGTAATGTTATTTAAAAGCAGTTGTTGTAAGTGATAATTTAATCTTTTATAACAAGAATTTTCTTTTCATCACAAACTCTGAGATTGTTTATAATTGGAAAGTTTTTCAAAAAGATTAATGTATTTTTTCGTTTTTCCTATGCCTTTCCTATGTAATGAAATGAAAAAAAAACACGCTGATCATGATATAAGTTAACACCCGTCTAGATGTTAGTTAAAATATATAAAGATATATAAGTTAGCCTGCTCATGATAATTAGTTAGGTCAGGTCATGATAACAAGCTAACACTATTGAATACCAGTGTATAATATGTCATATTTAAGAATTTTTAAGTATACAAGAAATTTTAAAACACTTAAAACTCACATGCAACATGTTGTAAATTTATTTTCTTTAGGTGGTTGTGGGTGACATAGTTAAGGTTGTTAACGGACAATTCTTTCCAGCTGATCTCATCATTATATCTTCAAGGTATTTTTTTCTTGCGTTTTTATTTTGTATTTTTTATGTAATTTTAAATGAAAAAGTAAAATGAAAAATAAAAACTAATATTTCAATATTTTTTTCAGGTTTGCTTGCATACATGGAATATTTAAGCTTTTTAATTATAATTTATTTAATATGTTATTGACAGCTAACGAAATCAAAGACTAAATTTTTAGTTTGAATAAATATCAACAAAAATTAACGAAGCAATATGTAAATTTTTGAAGTGTTTTTTTTTAACTGTTTCATTGTTTTTGCTGAATCACAAAGGTGCAATAGAAATTTAGAGCTGTGAATAATTGTTACCAAGTTATTTGTTTAAATGGAAAGTGTTTTGAATTTTAAAGTTATTTCGTTTTATACCAGTTAGTCAACTTCAGAAAAGCAAAAATGTTTTGGGCTATTATACTAAAGTTTTCTCTTTATTAGAATTTCAGTCATTAACTTCTGGAGAAGAAATTAGTATAGTCTCGGATATCCAGGAGATTTTAATACTTAATTGCAGTTCTTTTATATTATGGGGTTTTCATTGGGTTTTCGACAAGGGTTCATTCTGCGTTCGCAAATAAAAAACAGGTTTTTAAGCAAAAAAAAGCAAAATTATATAAATTTTCAAACTGGATCATAGTTAAAGTATATTTTCCTTTTTTTAGTGAACCAATGGGAATGTGCTATATAGAAACTGCAAACTTGGATGGAGAGACAAATTTGAAGATAAGAACTGTGAGTTCATTTACTTTGAATTTAATACTTAGAGTGTAATCTATGCTGTGATAAAGAATATTTTTGATGGTTATATAAGATACCTGCCAACATTAAAAATTCTATCTTATATATATCTTATATGTAGGATGCACAGAAACCTGCAAAAGGCTTTGCAAAAATATTTAGGATGCATGCCAGCCTGCGAAGGTTTTTGAAAAATATTACATGCATGTAAACGTTGACAAAAAATTTTTTAGAAATGTTTTGGAAGCATGTCAATATGCAATAAACTTTTAATGTTCAGGTTCTTGCCAAAATTCAAAAAAACTTGCCATCTCTTCAAGTTAAAACCTTTCACTTCTGTTGAGAATTTCATAAATTGACTTCCTGCAGATATTCTTCATTGGTTCTGTTCTTGGAAATGTAGAGAATTACCCGTAGTAATATTCAAAATAGTAAAAATAAGAGTTCTTGTTATAAGTTCTGAGTTATTTTACGCTGCATAACTTTATTTAGAGCTTGCCACTAATATGTGACTACACGACTGTAGACCAAGTTAGTGAAATAATGGTGAGTGATTGCTATTTTTAATTTAATAATTGGGATACTTTGTTATTTTTTAGGTATCTTGATTCTAAAAGAGTCATGTTATTGTCCTAAATCCCTCCATTAGCATTACCACCCGAAATAACCTTTTTCCAGTTTCAGTTTTCTATTGCTTGTCGCTATATCTAAAAGCTTCTTTAAACAAACTGATATGTTAGTTTTATAATCAAAATCAGTTTGACATAGAGTCAAACCCTTCCGTAGTAATTTTTCTTGCAGTTTGCTTTTTAGTTATTAATTAGGTTCTATTGATACTCTGTAAAAAATTGAAGTGAATAGAAGTCAACCCTGATTATCGAAGATTATTTATGTCCACTGTTATAGTTTTAGTTATTCTTTCAGTGTCAGTTGGAATTATATTAATGTATACATTGTATGAATTTGTGTTGTTTTCCTTTTTTTTAATTATTAGGGGCGATTAGAATGTGAAGGACCAAATAACAGACTGTATGAATTTATTGGAAATATTGTTCTAGACAAGCAGAAGTAAGTATGGAAATCTCATACTGATGAACTGATTAAAAAACTAAACAGAACAAACAACATGCTTTCCTGTCATTATGTTAATAGTTAATCGTTCACTTTGTTTTTCTTTATTCTCACCTCGTATGAGTTACTGTTGTCAAATTTGGAGTCAAAATGGTGTTCGATATTTAAATAAGATTTTATCGCTTCATTGTTCTGCATTAAGAATCATTCATGCTGTTTCGTTCTGATGTTTCTTTGAGTTTCCTCTGTTCACCTATCTTTTACAGTGTTTCAAATATGTTGTTAGTGTTTGATTCTTTGTTGTTTAGTCTACTAAATTCGATTAAAGACTTCTTCTCTTTTAGTAAAGTTACCTACAATACTCGTAGTAGTAAAGCCAATAAACTAGTCCTGTCAAAATTTAAAAGTACAAAAAAGCATTGCAGAATTCATAGTGAAAGGACATTATATTAGACTGGGAAAATAAATATGTCAGCAAAACATGACAGCAAAACATGACTCATCTCATATAAACTTAAAAGAATTTATTTGCTAAATAAATTTTATCACATCAATGACATCACATATAATCTACTTGTAATCTCGTTTTTTGGTGTACAAAAAAATCGTCCACTACAATCTGCAACACAAATGACCAAATATATAAATCTATTCTTCTTCACAATGTTCTTCAAAGTCAATGTAAAGTAATTGTTAAAATTATTTCAAATTTCACTAGCTCTATTATTATTATATTGCTATTATCATTAACCTATCTAAATTTTGGTAATTTGCCCCAAAACGGCAACAAGTTTACTGCCATAACTTTGCTAAAAAGGTGGGGGTGCAACCAGGATTTTCAAAGAACAGGGGCTGAAGTCTTTAAAGAGGGCTGTTTATTCAGAACAAGTATATACATATTTGTATATATATAGATGTGTATATGCAGTGATGATGATAATGTGTAGCATGCACCTTTTAAAAAATCTGCTTATTTGCCCTAAAAAAATGCATCTACTGTCCACTTAATTATCATCATAACTTTAACTAGTTGTTACTTTTAGAATTTAAAGCCTACTACTAACCTGTGTAAATGTTAGTACTTTATTTGTAATTTGCTTGAAAATAAGATCAGGTTGTCTTCGCAAACGTTGCCCAAAATAAATAATAAATAATGTTGTGTTTTTACCTTTCTTTAATACTAATTATGCAACCTTCCGAGTTAGGTTAATCACACTCTTTGTACAATCAGTTAAGTTTAGAAATAATAGAATTCACATTCTTTTCATAGGGCAGTACCTCTTTCTGGAGATCAAATATTGTTAAGAGGAGCCCAGCTTAGAAACACGCAATGGATATTTGGTAACATTTTAATACTTGAAATATTTAAATCTTTAAATATTAACAATTAATATTTATTAATAAATAAATAACATTTGCTGGTGTATTTATTTATGACACATAATTTATGGCATTTATTTTTTACAAAGATATTGACACAATGGTCAAATTGAAGGGCTTTAGTTGAGTGGTATGCCTATGTCACTTGCTGTATTTTTATGAAATATTTAGGAACTAATTTTTTTGTTCTAGAAATAAAGTAACCAAATCACGCAAACCACGAAAGATTAACGAAGGAATTTCATTTGAGCACTTGTATTAAAATATTGAACCTACTTATTTTTCTAAGACTGTTTTAAATACTCTTATAAATTGTTTAAACTTGCTTATTTAGGTTTTGTTGTGTATACTGGCCACGAGTCAAAACTACTTCAGGTATAATTTATTTTTAAATAATTAAATAATTAATATTTATAATAATAAATATTAAACGTTCATGAAACAAAATTTATAAATGCATACCAAATTTTTGTATGCTTTGAAATTAACAAATTTTCTTAGAGGTCGTCACTGTATGTTGTGAACTTCCATAAGAAAGATAGGAAAATAAGTACTAATCTAAGTAATCTAGGTATGATAGTTGATAATAACAATTTAAAAATTCTGAACATGGTTTCCACGTACTCATACTTAGGCTACTAAACAATTTCAAGATGTTTATTAGTTAGAAATTCCAAGTTGGGTATTTAATTTCATTTAGTTGGATTTTATTTAATTTTATCGAGCTGGTTATTTGAGGGAGGCAATGAAAAGTTTGGGAGTTAGAAGGTTGCTCTCAGCTATGCCTTTGGAAAATACAAAATACAAATATATACAAATAAATACACTATAAATAAATAAAAATATAAGTAAATACTTCCTAGAAATTGCTAAATAATCTTGTTAATAGGTTTTCACAAAATCAAATAAAAATTTAGATCAGGTGGTTAGATTATAATTTTGATTAGGTGGTTAGATTATAATTTAGATCAGGTGGTTAGGTGGGATTGGTCTATGCTAAATAAATAAATGATGAATAAATGATGAATGATTTGTGAAATGATGAATGATTTTTAATGTTTTAAAGAACGCGTCTGCAGCTCCAATAAAAAGGTCAAATGTTGATCATCAGACCAACATTCAAATTATCTTCTTGTTTGGTTTGTTGATAGCGCTTGCATTACTGAGTGCAATTGGAAGCAAAGTGTGGACAGGTAACAAGTTTTTTCACTTTCCTTGATTTTGGTAGACTATAAATTATGCAATAATTTATGACTGGAACAACTTAATGTTAAGATGTTAAGACCAAAATTGCTTTTTATGTGCAGTTATTTTTTATGTACGATTATGCAAGAAAAAAATAATAAAAAGGCGCCAGATCAGAATTGATCCTTTACAACAAAAGATTTTGAACGTTTTGATTTTGAAAACATATCAGATGTTTCTCTGTTGAGTAACTCTTCTTCACGTAATAAAGAATAACTCATCATAGAGTCAGGAACCAATGAAACTTGAGAGTCATGATAATGTTGATTTTCAAAAATGCATTGATAATAGGTCATACTAGTAACAGAAACAGAAATAGCAAAAAATGTTTGCTATAATAGCATAGTTTGGCAGGAAAAACTTCCTTGATTTTAAAGTCAAAAAATTGTAATGAAATAACAGTGATCCCTGTTAAATATAAAAAATAAACTGACCACTACATTGCAATTGAAATGAAATGTGGTGAAGCATTCTTGATAGTCTTTATAGTTTTTCGTGTATAGTTTTGTAAAAAGGGATAAAATTTTTAAAATTTGTGATATGTGTTTGTTTTTGGCAGTATCGTGGTATGATCAAAGATTGCATATTTCTTCCATGAGAAAAACTTTTCCAGTGCTAAACAAAGAAAAAATTTCTCAAAGAAAAAGCTCTTGTTATCATACAACATATTGTAGATGTTATTGAACTCGGAGAGACATAAAGAAAAGATGCAACTATAAATTGTTTTTTTACTGGAAATCTCTTTTATAACCCTTTTATAATATTTAGATTCAAAAGTTTTTTGAAAGGGACATTTAAGTTTCAATAAACAATTTGTGCAAAATATGTTTTTTATTTTGTATTAACATATTTTAAAATTTGGAGACAAGGTTGGTAAATCGAAATAATAATTCTTTTTTAATATTTTGAGAGATGCCATTTTTGAGAAGGGTGGTGGGGTTAAATCCTTAATTAGAATTATGCTAAGTCAGCTTTATATTCATTTTAGATGGTCATAAAGATTGGTATCTTGGATTCGAATGTGAGTTTTTTACTTAATTCTTAGCTGATATTTTTTTATCTTTTAAAAATCAATCTTTTAAAGATTTACTTGAAACCTTTATATTTTTGTAAATCGTACACAAAACTTTAAAGAGCATATCGTGACTTATGTTTTCATTCTTCCTACGGTCCAAAAATGAGTAATTTGTACAAAAATATGTTCTTAGATTTTTCGTTAGAACTTATGCCGCGAATTTGTGAAGGTATGGTAAATATCAATTTACTTGGAAAATGTTTTGGGCTTCGTACTCATGCACAAAAAGGGTTAGAATTTGGCGTGAAAATGAAATCTTTCTCAAGAAACATCAACTTTCATTTGTGATAATTTTCGAATGTCAGCTATTTTGCAAAAATTTGAGGTGAGTTTCGAAATAATGTTTCTTATATTTAGCTTTGGAAGCACAAAACTTTGGGTACACCTTTCTCACATTCTTCATCTTGTTCAACAATCTAATACCCATCAGCTTGCCTGTTACATTAGAGGTATGTAACCATTAGTCTGCTTGTCACAGTACAGCTATGTGTCAACTATTTTAGTCCTAACATTAAAGATATGTATTAATTAATTATTAATCCATCAGTTTAGAGGTATCAATTACTGTAATAAGAACTTTGTTCATAAAAAAATTGCCTCATGTAAATTAAGTGACTAAATTTCAAAAAAAGTATCGCTTTTTATTTCCAGGTGGTGAAATTCATACAGGCTATGCTGATCAATGCTGTAAGTGTACCTTTAAAAACAATTTAAATTTTTGGCGTGAATTGCATTTTTTTCAAATAGTGTTGCAATTGTTTATTTTTATCTCAGTTTAAAAACAAAAGTAAATATAATGTCGCTTTTGGACTTTCACCTTTTAAATAAAATCGTTTCCTTTATAAGCCAGAAAATTGTTGTAATACTATTATATATTTTACTACATGAAAATTATATAAAGTATTGGCTTTCTTTTTAGAAGATGATTATAAGATGTTTATAAGAAAACGGTTACAGAGTATTCTAATCCAACCCACTTGGTTTAAACGTTTGCTCTGTAAATTCCAAAGTAAAGTTAGGACAGTATTTTAATTCAACCCACTTTGTTTGACTGCTCTGCCATCCAGACTAGTAAAACATTAAAAGTTAAATTCAAAGTCAATCTAAATTTTGAGAAGACAAACTGGCTGAATCAAAATGGCAGAATCAAAAAATCAAAACAAACAAGAATTGAACAATGTGTTAGTGTTTCCAGTCTTTCAACATAAAATACAAGATCAGTGAAAATGTTAGTTTGAAAAATAACGAAGCACTAATTAATTATTAAATAGAAATTTGACCTAACACTAATATTAGATAATTTTTCTTTTACTATTCAAGTAAAGCATACTATATCATATTCATCAATTTTTAATTGTAACCCTAAAGCAGGTACTCGCTTTGGGTTGAGCAGTGGATCAACTTAATCAGAATTTTATATTTGCAGTCATTTGTTTTTAGCTGATATTTTTTTTATGACTTTGAAACTCTTGGTGAAGCTGACCATAAAATCATCAAATTTCATTCCTCCATAATTTATTTCATTCGTCCATAATTCATTTCTCACCAACTGCTCATTAGTTCTTTCTAAACTTTTTCACGAAGGTGTAAGTGATAAAAAAGGTCAAGACTCCCGTTTTTCAATACTGAAACTGAATGAAGTCATTTTCGATCAAAAATCAAATTTTTAAAATTTCATTGAAGTGTGCTTATTTTTTTTTTTTAAATCTTGCATGAAATTGAAGGACTATTGAGATTTACCTCATATTTCTACCTGACAAAAATTTTCTTTCTCAGGGCCTTAAAACATCAAATTGTATCAAAAAATGTTATTTGACATTTTTCAAGAAATTATTTTCTAATTCCACTAAAATTTTGTTTAAAAATGTTATTACTTTTGTATTTTGGCCATTATTTTGGAAATCTTGCGGAGCAACCTTTGCTAAAGTTTTCACAAATTTTACCTGCATACGGTGACATTTTTTACAATTTAAAAAAATATTATTGGTCTTTATAGTCAACATCCTTCTGATCAAATACATAAAAGATTTAGATGCTGAGTTTGGATTTCATACTGTCACATTACTTCACCATGCCTACGGGAAACTTTAATCTGGATAAAAGATTGACGGAGAATATAAATGTTAATATTCCATTGAATATTAAATACTTAAGTTTTTTTTTAACTTTCAAACTGTTTTATATTTTTCATGATCCCTATCATGATAACAGCATTTTATCTATTCAGACTTTATATAAACTTTAAGACTTTGTGTTAATGTTTTTAAGCAATTATGTTATATAAACTTTAAGGCTTTAAGTTAATGTGTTTAAGCAATTATGTTATTTAAACTTTAAGGCTTCAAGTTAATGTGTTTAAACAATTATGTTATATAAACTTTAAGG
>JAUZNK010004203.1:0-10534 GCA_035046665.1 Euphysa ruthae | reverse complement strand
TATATGTAGCATACAGATTTTATACAATATTTCATTCAGTTAATTTTTTGCTAGAGTTAGTGAATGAAGTTTTTTGCTTTAATACTACATACTTGGTTTTCTCCACCTGGCAAGTAAACCATAATTTCTTCTTGGCCAGATTCAGTTACTGGTTTAACAAGAAGAGCATTACCTAAAAAAATGAAATGTTTATGTATTTAACGCTTTGTTAAAAATTCAGCTACATTAGTGACTAATAAGACATTTTCAGATACAGCATAAACAAAAGAAACTTTGGGTCAACCATTACTATCTTATATTAAGTAATTAACAATGAGCATTTAGAAAAGCATAAACATGGCCGATGCAAAAATCGTACAGGAAAAGCCAGTAAAAATCTAACAGATAAAAATATACTTGAGCATAATTTATTCTAACTTGTAGAAGTATAGGAAATTATAAAATGCTTAAAACGCCTTTTTTGTTTTTGTGAGTGCATGAGTGAAAGTTTTTTTATTTTGTTTTATTCTTATCAGCAAACTTACCTAACAAATATTGATCATCCATGGCAAAAGTCTTGGTTTCTTTAGGGAATTCCATCCATAAAGGTCTAAAATTACAAATATTGCTCACTATAAAATTAAAACAATAATATAATGACATAATCACAATTTCATACTGAAGATTGACTAAAAATTTATAATAGAATTTCAGAATATACACTACAATGGGCTAACGACACAAATCACAAATCTATGGCACCTAATTTAGAAAAAAATCGAACTATGAATATTTATGACATTGCTTTAAATCATGGATAAAACATATTGCAAAAATACAGTGTAAAGTAATACAAAAAGTCAATTTCCTTGATAAACAAACTTTGAGGCTTAAATATGGTAATGCTGTGATGACAGTATGCTTCTAGTTAAGAAAAAAATTGATTTTTTATCTGTAGAATTCAAGTTCCTAAGATAACTAAAAATAAATCCTAGGTGAATTTACCCAGGAATGCACATTTAAATTAACAGGAGATAAGTTTTAACCTCATAACTGCTTTTCCAGAAAGATAACTTTCATGCATCACTGTATAAATATATGGTAAGATTCTGTAACGCTTTCGGATAGCAGCACGAACTAATTTAGTATTGTCATCGCCAAATAACCAAGGCTCACGCCGACGTGTATCAAGATGAGCATGTCCACGGAAGAATGGAGTAAAGGCAGCAGCCTATGTAACAAAGTAATCAACATCGAAAATTTGACCAATAAGATGAAATTTAAACTAGACCATTTAAATTATTTCAACCAATTTATAAATAGCTTAGCATAACTTTTACATGTAAATTAATCAAGTAATACATTCCCATGCTATTTATTAGACATTTGATTTTTACTCAAATTAATTTTATAGCATCAAAAATAAAACAATTCATTCAATAAAAATAGGCCGATATAAAATGTGTTTTGTAGTATACTTCAGTTACTTTTAAATCAGGTATTAACTTGAATACAAGTAATCCACATTTTAATGAAAAAAAAATTTTTTAATAAAGAAATCATCACCTGCCACCATCTCACGATAAGCTCAGCTTCAGGGTTTCCAAAGAATCCACCAACATCAGCTAAAATTAGTTTACATATAAACTGCATGAAAAATCATTTACTCTTAGCTAAAATAAAGCTAAAACATATAGTAAAATCCCCAAACATCAGCTAATGTAAATTTGAAAGAGATCCCAGGATGACTTTTTAATAACCAAAATTTTTGGCCATTATTTTATCTCAGGAAAATAATTAATACAGATTAAGATAATGCAGTCATGTTAAACGAAGTAAAAAGACGTTAAAAACCTTTATTGTTATCATTATACCATTAATAAATTTTTATGAGAAAATCTAAAAATATTATTTCTAGACAAAACTTGATCATTTGTGGCCTGAAGCAGGTCAAAAAATACACTATATGCTCGTCCATCCAAACAAAAAATTCAAAATAAAATTTAATGAAGAGATCTCAAGAAAATCTTATTAAAAGATATTGTTATAGACGTAAAATTGCCGTCTTTAAACACATTTACTCCAAGTACCGAGAAGCATTTTTTTTTTTTGAAAATCCACAAGAGTAATTTGTAATTGTAAATTTATACTCTGCCATCCATTAAAAATTGAACAGATTTGGAAAAAAAATAACATACAGAAGTAAATATAGACAAACAGACGTACAAAAGTTCAAAAATGATGAAATTATATTAAATATGAACTAACTATTACCTCCCACAAACGGTAAGCCAGCAATATTCAATGACAACAACATTGGTATAGATGCTTTAAGATGAGACCACTGAGCCGCATTATCCCCTGTCCAGATAGCACCGTATCTCTGTGAACCAGCAAAAAAAGCTCTTGACAAAATAAAAGGTCTTTCTTTACCACCTGAGCGCATTAACTGTCCCTCATAAGAAGACTGGTGAAGCATCATTCCATATAAATTATGTACATCTCGATGTTCCCAATTTCCATAATGAACAGCATCTTTATGCATTGTCACTTCAGGACCATTGAACACAGATGGTTCGTTCATGTCATTCCAAGTAAACAAATTAAGTGTCGAGCCCTATAAATATGAAATATTTCCACTACAAATTCTTAATCATAATTTCTTCGATAAAATTAAAATTTCCCTCAACCCTTTTGAGGCTTCCATTATAAAAAGAAACCCTAAATTCAATGCATCAAACTCCCTAAAAAATCAGCAATTTTATCAAGATCTATGTAATTATCATACTCTAAAACTTACATAAACGAAAATTTTAAGGAGGTGAAAACAACAGATTTTCTGATCAAAAATTGATTTTGGGATAAGTTTTGCTATTTATTTATTCTAAGATACCAATTTCTATACTGCAACCTAAAGCAATATCCTATCAGTTACTTCAGAAGTTTAACATCAGAGATTCCAATCACTGATATCATCTAAGTTGGTGAATCCCAATCAAGATATATGGGTAAAGTTGATTTGCTTTAAACTACAAAAACTATAAATATATATTGATCATTAAAAAAAAATATTCAAGTCAATAATCCTTTCAAAAAGCGCTTAGTGATTAACAGTCTCCCAGAAATTACTTTGACAAAATTTTTTAACTGTTTTAGGCCCAGATGCCAATAAACAGCCAATATGTGCAAGAAATATAATTTCTAAGCCTCATACAAAAATTCAACAGAATTGGAACACAATTTCTTGCACTCAAGGTTTTTTAGCTTGTACTTCTTCTAACAGTTAGAATTTGTGACATAGTAGATATATAAGGAGCCTTTAATATACTGGAAATTGCAAAATAAACTGGGAGAGATATAATCAATCGGGTGAACATAACCATGTATGTCTAGAAAAATATGGTGTGCAACTGTGCGCCATTCACCAACAGGTCCGCTGAGTTTTTGACAAATAGCCATTAATGCCAAAAGATGTTCTCTACGGCCATCTAACTTCAAAATTTAAAATAAATAATAATGAATAGACTTTGGGAAAACTTTTAAAACATAATTTTTAGTGAAAAAATTCCCATATTTGGGCTTAAAATTTTCAGCAGGGAGCCAAAATGTCAAAAGACGCTCTTCAGAAACTAAAAAAAAAAAAAAATGTATTAATCAGAATTCGAGAGAATTAAAAAAAGATCATTTCCTGTAAAATTGCCACTCTTTTACTCTATGATACTTTAACTTCATAAAGAATTTCAGGACAAACTAATGAATGATTAAGGTTAAGGGCAAATTTATAGGACTCTATCAGCTAAAGCAGGAGTCATAACACCAGACCTATGAATTTCAGGACTTAATGATACCAATATACTAATAATATAAAAAAAAAAATTACATGCCATCTGGGACAAGCAGCATTAAAACTACACGCAAGTTGTATTACTCCCTAATTAATACAAATTTTGTGAAATCTCAAAAAAACAATCAAAATAATTCCAAACTAACATTTATTAAGTAAAGTACATAAGGAGGAAAACTTATGTGTGAATAAAAATTACTCTTATCTAAAGGGAAGAGGGAGGATGCCATGCCATACCAAACATTTTATCACCATACCATCAACATCTTTTAGAAAATGCTTTGAGTTTTAATTAAATTTCATCTATGGAAGGGTACATAGACTGGCCTTTAGGTTAAAAAGGCTAAATTAAATGACTCCCTATGTATTTACCTACATGATACCATTATTGTCATAAATGCTATATATTTTATTGCCATAAAAAAATGTTAAGCATAGCTTACTTGGTATTTATCCAAATGGTAAAGGCTGGCCCACCATCTACGTGCTTCTGGATTTAAATAATCTACCCAGGATGAAGATCCAGACCAACACCATCCCTCATAATCACTTCCATCCTTTTTCTTGATATAAAGTTGTTGTGATGTTGCTTCACTATGAATATGGTAGCTATTGTCACGCTTCATGTGTGGGTCAATAATGGTTACCATCTTTCGTCCCTTAGAAGCTATATTATCTATCATACCTTTTGAATTTGGAAACTTTACAGCATCCCAAGTCATGTATTTCTTGTTATCTGTGTGTTCTATGTCTAACCAAATAACATCATACGGAATATCGTGTTCATCAAACTTAGCGTCAACTTGCTTCACATCTTCTTCATCATTATAGTTCCATCTGCACTGATGATAACCAATTGAAAACATCTGAAAACAATCACCAAATTACCAAACATTCCAGATAGAATAACAAGCAGAAGCAACTTCACAGAATTTTAAAAAACTATAAAATGATTAAGTAATGGTTAAAAATACCCATGTTTGTCTGTTTTGAAAGACTCAAGAAAAAACTATACGATTGTAATAATAAACTTTTTCAAAAAGTTATACTTTCACATTATTTAACATAATTTATAAATAAATACGATTTAATTATTTAATTGTTATTATCCGTGTTAAATTTTAGTTAAAGAAAGTTTTACAAATTGTTTTAGATTTTTTTATTTTACATAAATATTAGAAAATGCTTTTGTGATAAATTCTGATCAATCTTTTGAAACAAGTTTTACCACATGACTCAATTGAAATGATTATGTTTGTTTATGTTTTTACAAGAAAGTGCTGAAGTAACTATGAAAAATTTAATATAGACTCAATTTTAATTGAGTATATTATATACTATATCTTGTCATCTTATCAGGAAGTTGCGATTTCACAAAATTGGGTGACATGTTCAATGATGTGAGTTACGCCATACACTGTTATTTATATAAATCTTATTTTTATTTCTAGAAAACGAAAGCCAATCAGTGGGATGTTGCATAGAAAACAAATGCTAAATATTATGAATATACTGCTTGATTTTTATTACTATGTTATTATTTAGCTAGCAAAATTAAGAAAGATTCAGTTGTTGAATTTGTAATTATTTATTTAAATTTTTAATATATAGATAACACCAATAGATAGCTTAAAATAAGAGTTTTACTCAGGTTTTTTCTGCTAAAAAAAAAAAAATAATAAAAACAACCAAAAATTAAAATTCGCTGACTGACCAACTGCTGTTTTTAGTACAATCGGAAAACGGCAAACAAAGGTATTTATAAGGCACGGCCTTATCCAAAATTTATTTATTTATTATTTTATATCAACTATGAAAAATAAGAAATATGCTTCAGGTGTTTTTTTTGGATCTGAACCAGTATTTTTCTTTTTTTTTTAAAGTTATGCAGTAGGTGGTTAAATATGCCAAATTTTAATTTGCCACCCTCAAATTCCCGTGGTCAAAAACGAGTGAATATCCTTTTAATGAAAGCAGACGTAATAATATAATTTATTCCTATAAGTTAGGTATAGAGTGTGATAAAGGTTTCTATAGAGTATGATAAAGGTTTCTATATACAACAATGTTTCTAATCTGGGGAATGAATTTTCTGCAAATCGTATTGCACCAAAACCTTTGGAAAGTTTTTAAATAAACTATCCATCAAAATTCTGTAAATAAATAATTCACTTACAGGTGGTAATGTTTGTGTCCCGGTTAAAGTTGAATATTGTCTAGAAACATCGTGAGGGTTAGGCCCTAACATAACAAATACATCAATAATGCCACTTTCAGCAACCCAATGCGTATCCATCTCTGGGACGTCACCAGATTTAAACAAAGAAACAAGTGAGCTCAAAAATGATTTTGAGGATTTGATATCTACCCACATTTCCGCAGCATTGTTAAAAAACACACCAACAGTTTTATGGGCACTATGTGCCATCATATAGGGGATGCTACCATACAAAGCCATAGGGTTTTCCAGTTCATACTCAAAAACATCTAAATTGTATAATCGATATGGGTCTCCACCACTAAAAGAACAATTAATATATTTTCTCACCAAGAAATATGAAATTAAAAATCTGATCTCTTTTTTTATGGTCTATAAAAACACCATTGGAAAACATTAAAACTTTGAGCAGTTTTAGAGCAATTTGGACAAATAAGGGAAAATCTTTTACCAAAAATTTGCAAGTTTTTATTTTTGTGGTATGGCTGTAGACATGCATAAATCACAAACATATCTGAAACAGGAAGATGATCTTGATTAAACTTAAAAATGCAAAAAAAAAGTGATGCAAAAAAAAAGACACAAGATTTTGATAATTTTCCAGTTATTTGAAGACTCGCAATTTATTGCTTTTTCAAATTGTTATCTGAAAGTACAATGTTTAAGTTTCTGAAATTGGTTACTTGGAAATTCAGCTTGTGGCTATGGATTTTTTTGGAAAAGTACCATTTTCTTAAAACAATAAAATCCAAAATTAATGCTCCCTAAATGTTAAAAAAAAAATTACCAGCTAACATGACAAATTAAGGGGAGAGTTAGAAATAGCTATTTTCATGCCTGAAATAAACTTTGAAACTTCAATACAATCAGTTGGAGAAACAAAGTCGTAGATCATAGGTTTTTTCAAATATTTCGTAAAATCAAATTTATCAGCTATTTGAGTGGGGTTTGTGACAGCAATGTCATTAATACTTGTGTTGGGTTGCTGGTATTATTTTCTAAATTAATTATACTTTTAATCCCTTTCTATGTTTGACGAAGATATTTAACGTTATCTTTAAGATAAAATGAGTTTGCCTACATTTTAATATAACCTGCATAATCCATGGCATAAACTTAACCTTAAATTTTTTGTTGTTTACTTTTTTTAATGGCAACGTCTAGTAAATTATAAATGTTTTTTTTAAGAAATTAAAACTTGTATTTGGATCATTTTTGTCAATAATAATAATATTATCCCAATTAACTGATTGTAAATCAGAGTAACAAGAATGTTTATCAAATTTTTTTGTGTTTATTTAGAAAACGAGGAACGATTATTTTATTAAATTGAGGGTAGTTGAGAAACTGATCTAATCTAATCTAATCACAACTATATCTGACCTCCTGGTCAAAATCCATCAAATTTATGAGAACTGCTAGTTTATCGAAAGGAGCGTTTAATGAAGAAATGTTTAAACGAAAAACAGAAAAGGAATCATTACTTTGAAATGATTTAGATTCGTCCATATTTAAAATTTAATGATATGTTGGAAGTTCCGCATTTATCCATGTTTTCAGAAGAATCCATAGATTGACAAGTAAAAAGATCATTTAAGTTTCTATATATTTTTTTACTTTTAGAAGATGGAAAGACATTAAGCGTATCAGAAATTTTGTTCAAATTTTAGATTTCATACACAAAAATAATGCAAATCCAAGTAGAACATGATTTAACAAATTGATAATCAATATCATTAAGTTTATTACATTTTTTATGAATGAATTATTTGCAAACTATTAATGTTAATAATGATGTCGTCTGCATTATGATTTCAACTCACTATCTTCTTCTGCTTATAATTTTTTCTACAACTTTAAGGTGGCAGTATTACTTACTCAGTGTTTTTTAATGCCATTGAATCAGCATGTTCTGGTATTCCATAGACATGTTCAAAACCAATGAATGAAATATCCAAACCGACAGAACTGGGACCTATAAAAATAAATATTTCATACAGGCTTGAAGTTCAGCATTAGTATTGTTTGAAGCAACAATACATAACCACCAAGGTATATTCAAACTACAATCAGCTCCTACTTAACATGTGAAGCATTGATATATACTAGTCATTTGCGTTTCTGAAAATGCCAAACAAAATGCTTATTTTTTTAATGTTAATTAAACAGTTCATTTATTCTTGCTAAGAAAAATAAATTTTATTTAATGACCAAATTGTTTTTTAAACTACAATTTTTTTATGATTTCGTATAAACAAAGAACTAAAAAAAAATAAAAAAATTACTGTTTGCCTCTATATATATGCCTATTTAATGCCTATTTAATAATTTTCCATTACAAAAACTTTTTGGAACAGGGTAGCTACCAAAGATATTAACCCTATTACTAAATCCTACCATTTATTTCTAAATCCAACCCCCTTTTAACCAAGAATATTTATTATAGAAACATAATTAGCAAGTTAAAAATATCATATTGACAAATGAATTTATTATGTAATAATGTTGGTAATAGCTTATATCTAATAATAAATTAACCATCCGAGTATTCTAAAAAGAAAAAAAATTTGCCGTTGTAAGTATTTATTTTATTTTAAACAGATTGAACCAGATATGGTTCATAATTTAATTAGGAAATTAAAAAAAGGAAGTTGGTGCTATACCATTAACAAAAAAAACTTATCAGCACGACTTGTTGCAGTTATCTGGCTGATTGTATAAATACCTCTATTAACAACAACAAGTTCGCTGATGAGTTGAAATGGGCAGATATTCTTACCTGTATTTAAAAAAGGAGATGTCTCAAACAAAAGAAAATTATGACTAGTATCTTTCTACAATTTTGAAGATCTTTGAAAACAGATAAACTATTTTTTTAAGGGTCTGTTTCCAATTATCTATGCGGTTTTTGTAAAGGTTTTTCCATGCAAATTGCACTGACAAATCTTTTTAAAAAGTGAAAGCAAAATTCGGACAGCAACGGGATAATAGATATAGTTCTAACTGACCTATCTAAAGTATATGATGCAATTGTATCCAACATGACCTTTTGCTAGCTAAGTTTCAGGCCTATAGGTTTTCTGAGTATGGTTTACTTTTTATGAAGAGTTATCTGAAAGGATGTAAAGAGAGAGTAAAAATAAGCTCTAAACTTAGTAAGTGGCTTGACCTACATCACAGAGTTCCTTAAGGGTCAATCCTAGGTCATATTTTATTTACTATTTTTATAAATGATTATTTCCTTTTTCTTGAAGGTAGAGAAGGATTTAATTTTGCCTATAACATTATATATGCCTGCGATACCTCAGTTGATTTAGTTATTAGCGAACTTAAAGCTGAATTAACCCTTATATACTATATTTTGGTTTTCAACAAACTCGCTTGTCGCTAACCCTTCAAAATTTCAACTGACGTTTCTTGAAGTAAAAACAAATATTATAGATTTATCTTTACCTCTCTGTAATAAGTAGATTTTTGCAAAAAACAACGTTGAGCTGTGAGGTGTAAAAGTCTATAACAAACTGTCGTTTTATAATCGTATAACTAGTATTTGTAAAAAGGCAAACAAGAAATTGTGTGCCCTTATTTTCTGAGTTTTTATCAAAATCTCAAGCAAGGCTGCTAATTTATGCCCATGTTATATCCTACTTTTCTTATTTTCCCCTGATATGGATATTCTGTTTCATAAAGAAAAAGCATCTTATAGATAGAGTTCATAAGAGGGTGCTAAAAACAATCTATAATATCTTGATGAATTTTTAACTATTGAGAAGAGTTGTAGTGTGCACAGAAGACATTTACAGTTGTTGACGACTGATATTTATAAATCAATCAATCATATGAGTCCGAAACTAATTCAAGATATCTTCTCTTTGAAATGTGACTTTGTATTAAATCTTCCTCCCGTTCTTTCTACGATCCATGGAACAAAGTCATTCCAGTTTTGGAACACACTCCCAAATTTTATTTAAAATACTCCCTCTTTACAAATTTTTAAACGTTAAATTAAAGAGTGAAAAAGCAAGGGCTAATCTAGGTCCAAAATTACAATGATATATCGCTTTTGGGCGCATCAAACAGGCCTGGTTATAATAAAAATAGCACATGTGCGTTCAGCGCACGCCTAAATTCACTTATTTTCCTATGGCGTGCGCACATGCAGGTCTTCATTCAGGAGTGCAATCCCAAATTCTTATTTACGTTTTTTTTTTCAAAGCACCCTGTATAATTGTTATAGCTATCTGTTTGTAAAACGACTCCCAATGTCTCTCTGCTAATGAACTTATCTATTTAGCAACAGAAGAGATAAACTACCAGATTAGTTATTAAAATATTACCAGTCGAGGCCAACATCTAAATGTAGATGAATCACTTGTTTTATTCAAAGGTAGACTTCTGTTTAAACCATATATATACATATACATATAAATATAAGTCTACGTATACATATACATATAAATATAAGCATACGTATACATATACGTATACGTATA
>JAUZNK010004202.1:0-10534 GCA_035046665.1 Euphysa ruthae | reverse complement strand
AGAGGACCCGCACAGCGGGTCTCTCGGAAATAGTGATGGTGCCGGAGGACCCGCACAGCGGGTCTCACGGAGGGAAAAGGTTAACAACACGTCAAGCAATAACATACTTAAATAATAATAATAGAGATCTTACTTGATGTTTTCCTTCTTCATCAACTTTCTGAAAATAAGAAGTAATAAATAATCATCAACTAGAGGTTTTTCAAACTGTTTATAAACATAATATCAAAAAAAAAAAAAATTAATATTAGCTTAATTTCAATCATATAATATTTTAATCATTCTTTAGGTTTTATTTCTGCTTGGATGAGTACGACTACAAATAAAAAAAGGGTGGTTCCCTTGAAATTATTCACATACACATAAAAATTCTTTAAAAACATTTTCGTTTCTTTTTATGTGAGAGAATTTAAAGCTTTATTTGGGCAGCATTCTTGAAAATATGGGGAACACCTCAGTTAAAAACAGGTGTGCTTTTTTACTTTTAGGTGGCACAGTAGTTTTTTTTTCCACAGTTTGAAAAAGCAGCTTAAGAAATCACAGCATTCCTGATTTTCAGGCTATTCCGTTCTGTTACTTCTATAACCTTTGTATTTATAACTGAAAATGTACATCGTCCAGTGGCAGGATTTTGGGCTATTGATTTTATTTATTGAGTTTACTGGTTTTAATATAAAATCTATGACTAACCAAACAAAATATTATTAGGGCTGTTAGCTGTGTATAAGATTGGGGAATTATTAAAAAACAAGTTTGATACTGTATCTTCCTGGCATTTTCTGTAAAAAGAGATTTATGATAGTTGTTAGCACATTACTCCTAATAAAACAGACTGTATTTTCTATAATATGTAAATAAATCTAAAACTCTCATAAATGATACTTACAATGTAAGCGCATTTATACAAATGAATTTATTATTTTGTTAAACTTCTTTTTATAAGTCCTTGACTTGTAAATCATTATATTATTCTAGAAGACATTTACCCTAACAGAATGATATTTGCTTCTTAGCTACTATTGGATTTCCCTAACAGAATGACATTTGCTTCTTAGCTACTATTGGATTACCCTAACAGAATGACATTTGCTTCTTAGCTACTATTGGATCACCCTAACAAAAATGACATTTGCTTCTTAGCTACTATTGGATTACCCTAATAGAATGAATCCTTCTAGATTTCCATTTGTTATTGTTCAACCATATAACATTGGAATAAGAAAGTTTATATAATCGTATACCCTGTAGTAATTTTTTTATTGGACCAATATCTATACAATTTTAATGTCATATGGTCATCTGGTGTGTGCTTAGAGAAGTTTTGAGGAAAATATTTGGGAAATTAGGTTTTAAGGAAAAAAATTGAAAGTAAGTATTGGAGGAAAGAAATTGAAAAAACATATTATCTTGCCATGCTTAACGGCAAAATTTGAAACCGCCCACCACTCCAAGCATATATCCAATAAGCGTGACAACATGAATATGCACGTCACCCCTAAGATTAAGAATGTTTTTGAACATTTTTTTCTTTCTCATTTGCTGACATATTGAACAATGTCACTTTTTAGTGCATTTTAGCATTGAAATAACTAGCTAAGGTTGTTTTTCTCAAGAAATTTTGATTTGCTGACATATTGAACACTTTTCATTAGATGGGGATGTGCAAAGCATAGATGAGACTTTCTACTGTTCTATCCTTACATAATTCACCTATCACTCAGACTCAAGAAATGCTTCAATACAGTGCAGTTCCAGATTCTTCACCAACCCCAATGATGTCAATTCCTCCATCAGAAAGTAGGTAGAAAGCAATTAAATTACCTCTGGATGATTCTTAGGCGAACAAGAATAAAGCTTCGGCTCATGTGTCTCAATGCTCTGAGTTAGAGAAAAACTGTCTTGGTGCTGCAATAATCAAAATCAAACGAATGCTAAACACTGATGCCTTTTTAATCTGTGCAAGGATACCTACCACCAGAGATGAAATGTGGCTATTTTTTGATGTTTCAATTCTCATGGAAATTATTCAGAAAACAAACATTCATTCGTACTGGAACCATCAACATATATTATCTACGCCAATATTTAGCTGTCTAATGAGAAGGGATAGAGGTGCTGAAATTGATTCATTTCACTGACGTTGAAAATGAAAATTGTAAAAATAGTCTACAAAAGCTATGCCGTTTTTTGGAATCTTTAATTTCAAAGTTTAAAGAAAATTACACGACTGAGCAACACAATGCGATTGATGAACACCTTTCCCTAAGGAACGGTTGATTGAGTTCATAAGTATATATAAGTATATATACCAAATAAACGAGAGCGCTACAGAGTGAAAATCTTTATGCAGTGTGAAAGTGAAACTGGTTACTTGCTAAATTTTATCATTATATAACAGAGCAACTCCCTCTTGCCAAATTGTTGTTACCGTCGTTTGATGATTATAATTTTCTTCTAAAGTAGTCTTGTTGTTGTTCCATGGTTACAAAGGGTACTGTATCACAGTAGATAATAATGTCTCTTGAGCTAGCCAGAGATAAAAAAAATTGACTTCTATGGTACATTACGAAGGAAAGAGAGTCTCCAAAAACAATTTTGGGATTAGAAACCAAAAAAAGGCAACACTACAAAAATTCAGTTCAGTGGCAATATTGGTGTCATGAGATGGAACGACCTGACCAAAAACAAACTCAGTCAAGTTTGTTGCAAAGTTGTCAACCATCCATATATTTGATTTACTTGATTCCGATATGGAGGATCGAACAACCGGAGAGATAATTAAGCAACCGGATATCATTATTGACTACAAAAAAACAATGGGTGAAGTTGATTTAGTTAGTCGGGTTTTGATACTGTATACCACACAAAAGAAAGGGATCAAATGGTATCGGAAGATTGCTGAACTGTGTACTAATATCTACAACAGCTTCATTCTCTCAAAAAAGCTGCTTCAAAATGGGACGGATCATTTGCAATTCTGTATTCTGCTGCTTGAAGAAATTATGTTTTAAGCGTTTGGTGGCTCAAACTACTCAACAGGTCCAAATCCCGACCCTGCACATGCAAACATGTTGAGATTAGTTTAAAGGCGTTTTATTTCGCAACTAACTACACCTGCAAATAAAGCAAGAGCACAAAGACAGTTTGTAAATGCTGTCGAAAAATGGGTGTGCGAAAAGATACACATTTCTGCTGTGCATAATACAATGTAGCACTTGAAATTTAACACACTAAAAAATCTATTACAAAACAATATGATAATGAATCTGATTCTGAATAGTTTTTTTTTTTAAGTTTATAAAGCATTTTCTGTATGTGCTCTAAACTTTCATTGAAAAGTAATATTCTCTTATCTTTCATTTTTTGTAAGCATTAGGCATTAGTCTTGACAAATATGAAAAAAAAAAATTATTAGCAAACTAACATGGCATCACTTTTTTACTCTTTTGCAAAAAAAAGGATGCAAAAATTCATTTGAAAAAATTTTTAACTTTGACTTTATAAGCTATATTTTATACATATTTTTTTAATTTTTATTTTTTCTTGCTTCATTTGATAGTGGTATCGTAGTTTCCAAAATGGAGTCATTTTTTACTTCATATTTTATGGTTTGCCATTTATAGAATTTTTACAGGACAGTGCAAAGTAGGCAAAAATACAGCAGCACAGGGGCCTGACTATTGAAAAATGAAGCAGTGTGAAAAAGTTAAGCATGTAACTTTACATGAAGGATTTAATTTTTTTCCTCACATAAATGTTTTACAGAAATCAAAGAATAAAAACATAATAACAGAAGTAAAATAAAATTTCCTGTAATTATCAATTTTATTTTTGTCACAAAAAATTGAATTTTAATTCTGTGAGCCTGGACATGTCCAAACTATCGGTGTCCAAAGTTGGTAAACTAAAAAAGCCTCAATACAGCAAGCCTAAACACAAACCAACTTTAAAAGTTATGTCAAAATGTTATGTCAAATATCAATTTGCTTGAATACAAATAGAAATACTTAGATTTAATTGCGTGCTAAGTTTAGAAAGTTTGGAGCAAATAACAGTAGATTACTTAAAAGAAAATAGATTGAAATCAAATCTTGTAAATTAGCGTAGAAATACCTTTAAAATTACATACATATATCATGATCAAAAAATGAGAAAAATTTGCAATCAATTAACTTGCTACTTGAAGAACTTTCCAATTTCTTTTTTAGAGGTAGGATGAGTACTGCTTGATCAATAGAGCATTTAGGATTTTAACCCAATCAACTTGAAAAATATGAAATTTTCTTTTTTCTTAAAGTTCTAAAATTTATCCTGCACTGTTGAAAAATATGATACAATAAAATGTAAAGAGGACACAATAAAGTAGTAAAATTAGTAATTTATCTAAGAATGGTTAAAATATTAAATACAACAACTTTTCCAAAAGCATTTTTAAGTTTATGTACATATACTAGTAAAGTCTAAGAATAACTTCTCTATTACAGATATTATAGCATCTTATAAATTTTTCTTTTCTAACATCATTTAAATTAAAAAACCCACTTTTAATAACACCCTCACCCTCATATGTCTAATACAGTAAGCACTTGAGTGCTTATCCAACAAAAACTACCGGTTTGGTCAGGCAAAATGGGTATTTTTTAACATTAGAATACTTGGTATAAGTAATTGAGATTTTAATGGCGTGACAGCCTATATTTTTGGAAAAGCTACATTAAAAAAAATAATATTAGCTTCTGAATAACCTTGAAGGGAAGAGGGCTACAACCCAAGTTTCTTTTTAATCAAAAGCAACCTGCTTAACACACTGCGATCTACTTTGCTAATCGTATTTTTAAGGGGTTTGGCAAAATTTTGTGTATAAAAAAATTTTGGCAGTCAAATTTACAAATGAAAAAAAAATCAATTACGGTAGGTCCTTTTCAACAATCAATCGTATTATGTCAAACATAATTGAATATTTACTACATACTAGTGATACAACTTTTGGAAGAAATCTTTTTCCTTAGCCCTTAAAACTTATTTTGAATCTTCTTGATAATTATTGGCATTGAAATTATACATGTAAAACCAGAATCTGAAAAATTATAAAAAACAAAAGGGAGTCTATGTCAAAGCTAAAGTTAAAATACAAAATTTATTTCAACTAATTCATAATGTCTGCCTTAAAAAGCTTGAAAATAAATTAGTTACCACATCCATTCCCAGCAAAACAAGAAAAGGTATGTTATTCATCCCTCCTTTAATCCACTCTTCCATACTTATTTGTTGGTCAGCATCACAATCCATATCCGCCAACATGTCAGTCAAGATCTAAAGATTTATGAATAGCTAACCTGTCAGTCAAATCTTCAGTTAATTTAATGAGCAAACAAAAATTTTAAAAATGGCCAACGTTTTAAAATTAGCAGAAATAATTATCTTAGAAATAATTATTATTTTTGCGGAGACGAAACATTTCTCTGAATTTTAGGGCAAAAAGTTAGGGGTCTGATAAATTTTTAAATTTAAAAAAAATAAAATAGCACATTAATGAATTATTGGCTTGCATACACAAAAAACTTCTACTTAATTAATTAAGTGTATAACTCTAAATCAACATTGAAAAAACTAAAGACCTAAATCAACTTAATTAAAGGCTACACTACGGCCATAAAAATTTAACAAAATTTATTCTATTATACATTAACAGTAATTAAAATTCCCTCTTAAAAATTTGAAACAAATTCCTACATCATTTAACAACAGCTCAAACCAAAATTCATGTAATGAGCAGATTTTCAGTGATCAGGAAACGCACAAACAGAATAGGTATAAAAACTTTATGAAAAAATTAACTTATATATAAAAAAACAAAACCCAAAAAAATTAAAAAGCAAAATACGAAACAGTCCAACGCCCCGTTTAGTAAAAACATTACAACCAATAAAGAAAGTTTCCAACAGTAACTGAAAATTATCATCAAATAAATGACTTGAAAAAATACAGTAGGAAGAATCATAAAAGCCACAGCAAAAAATTGGACTTGAAAATTTGAAAATGCATTATTAGACTAAAATTGCAGATAAAATTTTCACAATGGAAAGAAGTTGTAAAGATAACAACTGCAAATTATAAATCTATTCCGGCCACCTCCACTAATCCACCCAGAATATATAAGATTAAACAACGATAAATGGAAAATAGAATATTAGAATCATTAACTTAAGCAATCACTGTTTTGTCCACTTTAAAAATAGACTAATATAACTAGTTTTAGTTATATTATTAAAAATTCAGTTTTATTTCTAACAGAAATTTTAAATAACTTAATGTAAAAACTTGGTAAGGTTATTGAACAACATTTTGCCATCAAAAATAAACATTAGCTGACTTGTTTTTAAGAATTTTTAAAAACTCTTTTAGATTTTTACATTCAAAGACTTAATCTAATTACATTGATTAACAACCGTACTGGTTTGCATAATGAGAGAAGCATTTATAATTTCTCACAATGATTTCTTTTAACCTTTATCCTCAAAACATTTCCATAATAAGCCCACCCTCCACTACCTGTCAAAAGACTCTGATTGAATTAATTTCTCTTACAGGAATGAGAGCAACAGTATCCCATCCAAGATATTCTGCCACTCGTATCATTTGAGCCACTATAGATTCTAATTCCTAAAAAAAGATATTTCAGAATAAAATTGCACATTTAACTTTAATATAAACTAATTACTCAAATTTTAGTAATTGTCTAGATAGAGAGAGATAATCAACAATGTTGAAATAATTAATTAGAATAAGAATAAATTAATTATGTGAGCAAATAAAATATTGTCAGAGTTGGAATAATCTCAAAGGAAAGTGTTACATCATATTGACATAAAGAAAAAGAAGATCTCTCAAGAAATAAGTAAAGATTCACCAGAAATTTTAAACCAAACATTTTTCAGGTCTGTTGCTAGGAAATAAGAATTTTCAGAATATGCCCATGATGTCTTAAATTACTTCTTCTATTGTTCACTTAAATGAGAAAAATTCAGACTTAAATTTAGGAAACTGGAAAAGCTCAAAACAATTTATTGTAGTGTACTAATAGGAACCTCACCAAGATTAATGCTCAATCAACAATAATTGGCGTTTGGGGTGATGTAATAGGTGTTTATTAATTTATATTATTGTTCATCACATGAAAATGTTTTTTACATCAATTTTTAATTGACCTAAGATTATTTTGCTCAGCTTTGACAAAAGTTTAACGTTTACAGATTTGCAATAGTTGGAAGTGGAAACCGCCACAGATGAAGAGACAACAATTTTTAAAAAAACATGAACTGAATTTACTTGATAAATTAAAAAAATAGTATTAATCATTTTTTTTACATATTTCTGGCCAAGGCCCAATAAACTTTTTAAATAGTCATGTTTTTTTTGTGCTGCAATAATTTTTTCAGTTAATAAATAGAACAAGCATCTGTATCATTTCTAAACCAAAAACTACAGATTTTAGATTAAATGCCTAATACTACATGGTCACAGAATATAAATGTTATAACTCCTATTTCAATATGTATGACAGAAAAATCTGAAGGATTGATTTAATAATGAATAAAAAAGCCTTCCATCTACTTGGAACTCACAAATAAATTAAGAAATAAAAATGTAATATAATAGCAGACCTTAACCTGATCTGCTAGTTTTTTATATTTGGGACTTGTTTAAACGGCCAAAAATTTGAAAAAATCAGAGAAAAAAAAAATAAAATTTTTCTAATTTTGAAAAAAAAAAAATCTCAACTTTTTTAATAAGTTGACAAATCAATTAAAAAAATTTTAAAAAACCTCAACTTTTTCTAAATTTTTTTCTTCTATGACACTCCCTGGGTCGTTCTGGCCCTCCCCAGAAAGTTTCAGGCACATAGCCCTCCCCAGTAAAGAGTAGTGGAACACACACACATAAATACAGACACTTACACGCTCAGAAAAATATGACTTGTGTGACTACCAGGCCTAGATTTTGAGACCGTTCTAAAGCATTGTACTTAGACCTTATTTTTGACCATTATAAAAACAAGAGAAACTGAATTGAGAGCATTGGGGTAAAAAGATGTTATCTATAGTCATATAACTTCATTTAGAATTTACCAGAGAAAAAATAAAGAACAAATTTTTTGGCACAGTAAGAAAAGACGAGTTTTTAATAGGACAAAAGATTTATAGTTCTAAAAAAATCTTCAACAAACAAATTGCAAAAAATAGTAATAATGAACAGATTTTAAAAACTTCATATTTGCATGGTGAACCAAAACAACAGAAGTATAGATTTAATGAAAAAACAGTCCAGTAACAAAACTTGAATGTAAAAAGCAGTAATCATTAATTATGATTCTGAGGTCACATGTATAAAACCAATCATAGTGATATAATTTCAACTTCCAATACTTAATTGAATGCATCCCGAGATTCATGAATCTAAAAACACCCGGTCATTCTTTTTTTCTTTTCATACTATTTATGCCTACTAGTAATCCAGCATTGAGACCATTAAATTAATAATATAAGACTGTAGCATAAATATAACGTATGGTACCTTCTGGTCAAGGTAATTGTTGTTGTCGCTATCGTATACTCTGAACACAACTTAAAAAAAAAGAAAGCAAGGTTATAAAAAGAAACATAACATATACATTTTAAAATTATTACATTTTATAAGTCTCATAAAATTAATCTTATCTCTAAAGCAAGGTTAAGTAAGAGAAACTACTGAAATGGTTCAATTTGTTCCTCAAGAAAATAAATTAAATTGAAGGCATATATTTTAAAAGCTTACAGCAAGAAATCACATTTTTTATCTGAATTATTTTAAAAAACTATTAAATAATTTTTTAAAGAAGCTGTGTGATGTTGGACCCACGCTATTTAAAATAAAAACAAAAATACATGCAGCATTATCAACTTTTTGCTTTGTTTACCCCTAAATAACCATAAACAAAATTTTTTTTCAGAAATCCAATGTCATAATTCGCCTCATTAACCCACAATTTAATAAAAAAAAATTATAAAAATCAAATGAATAAATCTCAAGTTAAACATGAGAATGATTGGAATGAGAATTTGATAAATTTTTCCCAGATTTTAGCACAAATATGAATTTTAAGGAAAATCTGGAACAGGCTATTTTTCATACTATACATATAACTTGATGCGAACAATATTTAAAAAGTTAATGAATAGATTCAGAGAAAAACCGAAAAGTTCAGATTTTGGTCCGTTTTTGCTTTATTTATCCTAAAATTGAGCTAACAAGAATTTTTTTCAAAAATATAAAATCTGGTATGGATTGCATAAAATAATTTCTTCAAATTTTTTGAAAATGCGAATTTTCGACTAAATTAAACATGTTCCGGGGCCCGGCCAAAAGGAACATGAATTTTCAAGTGGTGGCTATATGAGGTGAAAGACGCCTTCTCTGGTTATTTAACTTGGTACAAAATTTAAAAATAAAAGTAACTAAAGGATTTTGATTAAATTCAAAGAATATTTATTTTAGGTCAGCAATGACCATGTCGTGGATCCTGGGAATCAAACCCAAAAACATTTTCAAAATGCCTGACACTTTTCCATAATTTAATCCAAGTCATATTCCCAAGCACTTATAACTGCAACTGTTTTTGTGTTAAATGATTGAGTTTTAGACATGCTTAGGATAATTTCCAAAATCCGTAAGGTAATAATTTCTATAAATCTTTAGGTTTTCAAGATCTTTTAATTTTCAATAATAAATAATTCATACCATTTTCTTAAAGAAATAATAAGTGGATCAGCTAGTTGTGAAAATTAAATTGTGCTAAGGATACTATTTATCTATAACAAAAATTCTTCAAATAGGTAACGCCTTGATTGATAAAAGCTTTTTATTTTATGTGGTTAATTGAAGAATTATTTCTGAAAGCAAAAAACAATGCATACATTGTTTTTAAAGCAGCTAGTTTTTTGGAAAGATTAAATAGGTAAGTGATTAAAAGTAAACTTTCTTCTTGGTCGTGATTTTTTTTTAAATAACAGAATCAGCAGGGAAAACATTAATATGAAAAAAAAAAAAAAAAAAAATAGAATTAAATTTCTTAAAAACATAAAAAAAATTGTTGATTTGACATAATTTATTACATTCCATTTATAAAACCAAAACTGATAACCCTAAACTTATGAAAGTCATTTTGTTTATAGTTTAGTCTAAGGTTTCTAAGAAAACAGTTACTTAAATTTTAAAACACAAAAATAAAATACAAAATCTTTAGCAAAAAAATTACAAATCTCTGTCTCTGTCAATAACCAAAAATTCAGTAAAACGTTTCTAAGAACAATGTTAATATTACAGAATATTTGGCTCTCGTCTCCAGGTCAAATTTCATTTCTTTTGTTGTTTTTTTGTTGTTTTTTTGTTGTTGTTTTTATCATCGCTTAAATTTAAAATTACTTTCAAAAATTGGAAATAAAAATCGTACTTCAAGTGATACTGAAAGAAATTGTAAATTATATATATATGTATG
>JAUZNK010004201.1:0-10534 GCA_035046665.1 Euphysa ruthae | reverse complement strand
ACTATACAACTATATAACATGATAAACAGGGTATGGCTGAGATATATAAGCTGAAACTCAACACAATGGTATATTACAGTTTTAATATTACAGTTTAAGCTGCATGCTTGCAAACAAAATAATGAAGTGATTATATTTTTGCGGTTTTGACAGGAATGGTAGTTTATGAATAATTAATGAACTCAGTTTAAACTGAAGTAAACTTCGTAGTTACTAAGAAACGCAGTAAATCGTAGACAAATTGTTTATTCATTTCGTGACGTCTTTATTTTTAAAAATGCAGGTATTGTTTTTGTAAACCACTAATCCTATCGAACATTGGCCATTAACCGCCGAGACTTAGAACACACATCGCGACTTCTTCTACCGTTGCATGGTAGGTACTCCTATCTGTTAAAAGCGAAATGTAATGACACTCTTCAAGTTCTTTCAACAAGTCCGATTTCATTGATTCTGCAATTACATCGATCATTTCCCCAATCGCTCTATGGCTTTTATATTTTTCACTTTTCACTTCGCCAAAAAATCAAATCGTTTATATCAGAATATGGCTTTTCTTTTTTTGCTGTGTAATATGCTTCTCGGAAACAAGATTTTAGGATTTTTTTTTGCCCACCTCAGCCATTCGCATTTTCCCTAGCCCAACCTAAGTTTCTTGTAATACACAGGAGTTGTATGTGAATGCACTTAATTGCTCCTTATTTTCTAAATAAATTGCTCTCTTGTGGTTTGCCTTTTATGTGTTTCTTTAGACCATCTATTTTCAGGCTTTGCGTACTGGTTGACCATGCCTCGTTAACTCATGAATGCGTTTAATTCTCAAAATATGTTTCTTAAATAGCTGACGATTTATACATAGTATTTGACCGCCAACAACTTCCTTACCAACCTTCAATTTTAAATCAGCTTCCCATTTAAGTATCGTTTTCATTTGAACCATAGTGAAAAAATATAAAATACAAGAACTTACAATGGTAGATTACAAAAAACTTTGTAAATAAATGCTTTAAAGAAGAATATATAAGATCGTGAGAAATATGCTGTGTTGCGTTTTCTTTATATTGTTCGAATCATCATGCTATTGTTTACAAAACATCACGCCACATTTTTTACACTTTGTAGTACAAAATTAAACACTCCCTTTCATTTATTTTCATATCTCCGTGTACAAATCAGCCGTTATATATTCGAAGATTTTCTTTAACAATAGATTACTTGACGTGGTGAAGATATGAAACAAAACAAAATGAACTTAACTAAGGAAATGGCGACAGAAATAGCAACTCCGGTATTTAATTAATCGTTTAGAAACAGGTTAAAATATTAAGTAGATGCAATTTAAAACATTTTTAGTTTAATTGAAGATAGAAGACGACTATAAACGATACTTTCAGAAGTCATAATTTTTCATGGCAATTTTTTTAAAAAATTTGGTTTGTTCTTCCTAACTTTACACAAACAATTGCTTCGCAATTTCCTTCCCCTTCCCGAAATTGCTTCGTAATTTGCGAAAGCGAAGCTGAAAATTCGAAACCTGTGCAGGAAAGATTAAGAAATGTGGTGCAAGAACTTGTGGCAGAATAATCAGAGCAGTTAGACATGGTATCAGGCGAAGTTACATAAGTGGTGCAAGAACTTGTGGTAGGATAAGTCAAAATAACGCTCCAGTTGTTGATGATGGTTGGAGTAGTAATTCTCAAATGGATGGTCAAATATTGGAAAAAATTCAGTTCCAGGATGACTTTAATGCAAAAGGGAAACCTTATAGCAATAGTCCTACTGATATTTTGAAACTATTTCTTACAGACGATTATATAAATATAAATATAATAGTAAAGTCAACCAATAGATATGTCTCGATAATGAAAAATACTTTCAAAATATTAACATGTGTGAGAGAGAAAGAATGCTCAGTACATACAATGTGGAAAGACATTGATGCTGTTGGGTCTATATTGCGCTGACCCTACTTACAGGTATAAACCGTAAACCAAATTATGATTTCTATTGGGTTGGGGATCCAATGCTAGCAACATAATGCGCCAAATTCTGTCAAATACATACCATGGCCAATTTAGAAAACCTATCTACTACAATACTAATAATCCTTTACATAATTTATGTCAGTGTGTAGATCAGAAATTTTCTTTGGCGTAAACTCCCGAACAAGATATCGCTGTTGACAAGTTTCTTTCATTATGGATTAGTTTTCCAATATATATCCCAACTAAACGAGAACGATATGGCATAAAACTGTATATGTGCTGTGAGAGCAAAACAGGGTATGTGTTTTCTTATATTGCATATATCAGACTCATCTACTGAGTATACTGAGAATTATGATAACTATAGGAGTCCTTCGCATGTTGTTTTGTCGCTATTGTCCAAGTAAAAAATTCTGGATATTGCGTTACACTAGACAACTATTATACAATACCAGAATTAGCCACAATATTGCTACTAATTGGCTTTGATTCTTATGTTATGCTAAAAAAAAAACAGGAGGATTGCATCATGACTTTTAGAACAGGAAGCCAAAAAAAGGCTGTGCACCTACTCAGGCTTGATGACGAAAGGTGTGCGATCACATGTGCACGCCTCCACACATGTCTAGACAAAAAAGTGTGATTTATTGCAATCCAAGGTTTTGTGAAGTAGTACTCCTCGTATATATTTTTTAGTATAATATCAAGTATTATTGTTATATCCTGATTAGAAATGAAATGATGTAAATCAAGTTACGTCACAGTAAAATATTCCAAACATGTTCTTTTAAATATATCAAGTCATGTCACGCCAAACTATTCGAAAAGTATTCTTTTAACTCAATACGTCATGATAAACTGTTCGATTCGTAAAAGTTCCATTATTATTTTCATGCATGTGTAATTTTTATTATGTTTATGTTCAAGTACGTGTGTAAATTATTCGGAAATTAAATTGTTAAAGTTACTTTATTTTTCGAACATAGTTTGCTGTGTTCTCATTTTAAATGGCATCTCCTGCAAAGAAAGCAAAATTTGTAAGTAAAGAATTTAAAAACTTTCTTATCGTAGAAAAAAAAAAAAACACCAGTACTGATCTGCAATTCAAATGCTGCATTACTCAATCTTAACTATTGCTTGTCTGCCATGGCCAAAATATTTTAGATCAAACATTACGCAAATTTCTTCAAAAAAATACTTTCTTTAAAACGATATTTCAGCCAACCGAGACTTTCTTCAAACCATTTTGAAAGGAATTGAAACAACAAGTATAATTTTGTCCTAGTTTCACAAAATCCAAAAAAATTAAAAGGAGTGTGTATCATCCATCACACTCCTGCTTAAATACTCATCATCAAGCCTGCTACTAAACAGTACAAGGACGCGATTGTATTGTGCTGGAATAACACAAAAACAAAATCCACAAAAATTGTAAACATGTTATCCAAAATCTATGAGGGAAACTTGGTGGACTGTGATAAAATTTCCAGAATAACTGACCATATAAAAAACCCAGATGTAATTGTGGATTACAACAAAATGATAGGCGGTGCTGATCTTGTAAGCCGTGTATTGCTACCAGAAAATTCTCACCATAGAGGGATAAAATGGTACCGAGAACTTGCTGAACTGCTTTTATATTTTGTTTATTATAAGGTGCAAACCAAATCCTTGTGTGACGAATAATACCCATTTGAATTTCCGCTGATCAGATTGACAAGTTGATTTCGTATCATAAAATGGTGTTTCAGCATATAAAACCGGCCCAAAAAATGTTGATACATCATTACGATCAATCTAAAGGCATTTCATCAGCATATATTCTAACCGTAATAAGCGAAGAAATGCACAAGTGAGATGTGCCCAATGTTGTGCTGTTGTGTTTTGGTGTTCAAAATTTGGAGTTGGGCTATGTCTGACAAATTGTTTTAAAAGGTACTATACCTTCCTTAATTATGAAAATGCACATCTTGTAAATAATGTTGATGATTAGTGATTATGATATTGTTTCTTTATTAGTTTTCTCACAATATTTTTTTGCTGATCAGAAGGTTTTTATTCATATTTTTTATGAAAACAACTGTGATAAAATTTGATCTAAGTACTAATTTTTATGTCCTTTAAAGTGTTATAGAGAACGAAAATAGCATGACTATCTGAAACAAAAAGAAAAATGAATGATCATCTTTTTTTTAAATGTATTTTCCACAAGTTTTTTTTTTTCTTTTTTGTCATTAGGATATGATTTTACTTATGCTCAACAAAGTTTTCGTATATTTAATGTGACTCAGATAGCCCAAACAATCTTGTTTCCAGAATAGTTTCATATTCCAACTGGTTTTTACCAATCGGGTAAATCAAATTATTTTTATCCAAATTTTAAACGCTTGAAAAAAAAACGTGCACAAAGTACTTTTGGTCAGGATGAAAATGAAAATGTTTTCAGAACATCTACAGGTCAAACTGTCTGTGACAACATTTTTTGCCCAGGTACAAATTCGTTTTCCACTTTTTTTTTACTTTTTAATCAAAGATCCTTAAAAAGGTGACATCTGTATTTTCTGCTTATACTTTTGAAATTTTGTGATATGATTTTATTTATGTTTATCAACATGAATTTTTGTTTGAGCTTCAAATAGCCCTAACAATCTAGTTTCCAAAAGGGCTTCATTTGTCTCATAATTGCAATCGGCTAATGATTTATGACCAAAATAAAATAGAGCTCAGGCAGGACATGGCATTAAAAAAAACAGTGCGGTATAAAGGTTAAAGCATTTTAAATAATTGTTTGAATAGTTTGCCACCTCTATTTAATGTCCTTTGAAAGATAATCACCTCACCTCATTATTTTCATTTTCCTTTGTCAGTTTTACGTTGTTAAAATATCTTTAAATATAAGTTAAATCCAATGAATCGGTGCACATTTTATCACATTAGTTTGTCACTTTTTATTTTTATGTAAATATATACAAATATAAAGTTTTATTTCATAAATTTTATATAAATTATTGCACAGAAGCATAGAAAGAAGTTTGATTAATGTTAAATTTAAAATCAATATGAAGGAGAGTTGTAAAATTAAATAGAGCCTTTATTGAAAACATTCCATGTTGTGTAAATTCCTTTTGTTGGCGATACCATCAACATGCTCACCGAGTTAGATGCTTATCCAAAATGCCAAATGTTGTGATGATGATTGACAGGATTTCTAAGTACAAATATTTTTCTACGTTAGATTTAAAATCAGCTCATCATCAAATACCCATCACAATAGAAGATCAAAAATACACTGCGTATGAAGTCAACGGTCAACTGTATCAGTTTGTTCGACTACCTTTTGCAGTTACAAACAGAGTAAGCGCTTTCCAGAGAACTATCGATACAGTAATTCAAGATGAGTCCTTATCCAATGTGTTTGCATTCGTTGACAATGTCAATATATGTGGACGGACACAAGAAGAACACGATCAAAATCTTACAGTTTTACGATGTAGCAAAAGTATTATCTCAGCTACCACAATATCATTATTAGGATACACTGTTAGTAACAACAAGATTTCACCCGACTATGATAGACTATCTCCTCTATTACAAATGCCACCTCCAACCAGCTTGAAATCGCAAAAACGTATAGTCGGAATGCTTTCCTACTACAACAAATTCATTAAAAACTTTTCAGACAAAATTTATCCACTAAATCACAATGTCACTTTTCCATTACCACCTCATGTACCACTTCATTGACTTGAATTTTTTGAAACTTTAAAAAACGATTTAAAAAATGCTACTCTAGTAACAGTTGATCCTAATGGAGACTTTGTTGTAGAAACGGATGCTAGCGATTTTTGTATTGCTGCCACTCTTAACCAACAAGGCCGCCCCATTGCATTCTTTTCAAGGACACTGAATCGGAACGAAATTAAGCACCACGAAGTTGAGAAGGAAGCTGCTGCCATAGTAGGATCCTTGAAACAATGGAGACATCATCTCTTAGGTAAAAACTTTAAAGTAATAACTGACCAAAAAAGTATCAACTACATGTATGATAACACACGTAAATCTAAGTTGAAAAGTGATAAAATCAGTCTTTGGCGAGTAGAACTATCACAATTCAAATTTGATATTATTTACCACCCAAGTAAAGAAAATTTTTCTTTTTCGAGAATAGCATCAGTGGTTCACCCACTAGAAGAACTTCGTAATTTACATGAATAGTTATGTCACCCCCGGAATAAGTCAATTAATTTCTATGGAACAAGTTAAAAAGGTAACCAACTCATGTCAATCGTGTATATACTTAAAACCAAAATTCATTCGAACTCAAGGAACACTTATTCTAACTGTTTCAGCGTTTATGTATGGACTTTAAAGGTCCACTCCGAGTCTGGAGTGGTGGTAAACAGTATTTACTCACCATTATCGATGAGTATTCACGTTTCCCATTTGGTTATCCTTATGACAAGTAAGTCGAAAATTAGCTGTTTAACAGACCTGTTCTCTACCTTTGGTATGCCGGACATGGTTCACAACGACAGAGGTACTGACTTCCTATCAGCAGAAACAACAACATTCTTACTCAGTAAAGGAGTTGCAACATCGAAAACAAGCCGATATAACCAACAGTGCAATGGACAAGTTGAGAAACTTAACGGAACATTATGGAAAGTTATACAGATAACATTACATTCACGTAAAATGAAACCCTCAGAATGGGAAAGTGTTCTCCCTGAAGCTCTATCCGATCCTTACTTTGTACTGCAACAAATACGAATCCACACAAACGCTTATTCCAATTCACAAGAAAATCAACGTCTGGCAAATCAATTCCGTCATGGCTCAAACCTGGGCCCATATACGTTAAAAATCACACACGATCAAGAAAGAGTGATTCACTAGTAACACCAGCTACTCTTTTACAAGCTAATCCCAAATATGCTCACATACGCTTACCGTCCGGAGTCAAAACCACTGTGAATTTATGAGAAGTTGCACGGAACGATGGAGAAATAGTTGATAACAATAATAACAGTGAAAATATAAGTGTAGCTAATTGTACGGTTCCTGAACTTAGTAATCAGATGGCTGACAACTCCTGTATGTAATCCCCTAATGAGACAACACATGATATAGACATTACTCAAAATGATGTTGAAAATGAAAATAGTACTAAAAGAAATGAAATTAGATGATCGTCAAGGGAACGGAGACCTCTGGCTCGATTTGATGACTTTGTACCTGGCTAAATATTGGTGCATTGATTTACTGGGTGATGTGCTAGTAACTTCTCCCCGGAAACTAAATGCTGTTGCAAAATTCTAGTGTTAATCATTTAAATAGGGCGATGTGCTAGCAACCTTTCCCCTCACGACCGTTTTTATTTTGTTCTTTATGTTTTATATTAAACTTCAAGTTTGTTTTTAATATGCCACTATATTTATGTGAGCAGAGGAAAGTGATGTATACTCTTGTTTATTTTAGGTAAACAAAAACCTACATTATTCACACAATATATTTGTATCTTTAGTTTACATTAGAGGTTAACCCTTGAAAAAAATACTAAAACTGTTAAAGTTTTCCTATTTCTTATCCGCAATACCTATTAAATCTTCTGAAAATCAGAATTGGTGCCTGTGTTACAGATATAAGAAACAACTTACTAGCAATCAAATTCTTCTGTTGCTCAAATTCGGTTGACATGGTTTTAAATGTATCCTGAATTTGCAAAAATCCAGGCTGTAAAAAATAAAATTATTTAAGACTTTTTTTAAATACCTATCAACAACTCTACTAAAATTTTTAAAAATAAGCCATATGTAAATGAAATTTGAAAGAAAAAATAACTTGATGGTAATACTAACTGCTAAAATTATGTAATAAATCTTTAGGATTTATTAGATTATCTTAGATTATATCTTATTAGAAGATATCTCTGAAAAAAATGATTCAATTTTCAAATTTTATTTGAAACATATTTCATAGATCAATCCACATTTTCAATCATTCTATGCTAAAGTTAATTGTTTTACGTTTACATATAAAAATTATATAACTACTTATTAAAAATAATTGAAAATATATATATATATATATATATATGTTTAAAATATAATAATAAGAAAATGATAAAGAGAAGAGGGATGATCATTTAAAGAGGTTAAGCATAAAAAACTGTTAATTATTTCATAAATGTTGCACCTTACATTCTATTTACCACAATGATTTTATTTCTATGAAAAGTTTAATGACCAAAAAACTACTCTGACCTCACTTTCTTCACTTTCTTTAACTCTAATTTTCAACTCTTTTTCCAAAGCTTCGATGCTAGCCTATGAAAATATTTCTGCTACAACTGCAAGTGATGAAAACCTCGTGAATATCAGAAAAGTTTTTTAAAGAAAATATAATAGGGATAAATTTAAAAATCTTCTCTGACACGATATAATTCAAAAATTCTTAATCTCGCATCATACTGAAAGCAATTAGTAGAACCTTTAAGAAGGCCTAACTATTTTAACAGCATAAATTTTTTTTTTTAACCTCAAGTCAAATCCTAATAGAATCTTTTAGAAAATTATATTGTATTGGTACAAATAAACATGTTTTCTGCTGAGAAATTATGGCCTTGCGATTTTTCCTGCTATTATCGAGATTCCTTTTTTGGTCTTCTTAATTAATTAATATTTTTATAATAACCAATCTGGTTGCCAAAATTTTTTAAGGTAACTTATATTTCCTCAACTGGTCATAAAAAAACTTTACATTTCAGTTGTATAATCTTTTTTAATCCTGCCTCAACAGTATTCATTCACATTTAATCCATAAAAAAAAAAAAAAAACTACTTTAGATTCCCATTAATCCAGTGTCTTTTTTAAGATAAAGATTGAAACTATGCCATATTATGTCATAAAATTAATAGAACTATCTCTCTCATAAAAAAATCTCAGCCCTATTTAAATCTTAATATTAGCAGTGGTAAACTTTATTACCGCTTTTTCATTGACAAATTCATCAGAAATATATAAACTAATACATCTGATAATTGTTTTATCTTGATTGGATTACTTACAACAAATTTTTCCAACACTCACTAAAAATTTAAAATAAGCCTCATTTTGAATTTTCTAATGTTTTTTACAGATAAAGTTTCAAAAAGAATGGTTGTCCTAAAAGAGGAAAGAAAGGTAGTAGGTAAACCGCACTCACAATCTGAAGTTATCTTCAAATTTTGTTTAAAAAATGGACAGACTGTAACAATAATTCAATTAAGTATTACATATCTCGTGTAAAATTTGAACATGCATTTGATATCACCTATATTTGAACATGCATATATCACCTATATTTGAACATGCATATATCACCTATATTCAAGAACCAGTTCTGTATCAATAAAACCATTGAATTTGATATCATTAAAACTAATCAAATCTGCTCAAAGGCAAAAGATAAAACAACAACCTTGAGGACGATTGCCAAGGCATTATTTTAGGCTTAGCAAAGGTCCAGCAGAACACTTTCATTTTATCAGCCTTTTATAAATTATCCCACAATTTCATGTTTTATTCAAAAGCATACATAAACTTAGCCAAAGAAGCTAACCAATCATACCAGTGATATTTAGAAACTTATGTACAAGGTGTTTAGTTCTTAAATTTAATCCAGACATTAAGATCAAATTATTTATCTCAAAATGTTCTCACTTTTCATAAGCACACACCTTCACAAAAAATATATGTTCAAAAAGGCCAAATTTACGACTTTTAGAACATGTTTAGAATGTGACTTCTTGTCAACTTCATTTTTTTCATAGTTTAGTCCTGCTTGTATACATGTTTCGATTGAAACAATTTACATATTTAAATATTCCATTCAGGTATTCGACTCAATCAATATAGATTATTAGGCTCTCTAAATAATAAAAATACCTTATTTATTTAAATATATTGACATTTTTGTTAAAATAAATGAAAATTTTCATATTATGTGTGAATATTAACATATTAGTCTTTAAATAAAAACCACAAATCCGTAAAATTCTGTTTATGCCTAATTCAGCAGCCACGAGGTATTCAAAAAAATTTCTTAAAACATTAAAAAGAATTTTCTAACTCAATGCAAAAAATGAACTCTATTTCTCTATTTCTATACTAATATCACCACCCTATTCTATTGTGGTACCATACAGTATATGTATCACATTTACATTATTGACTAAACCAATATAAATTACAAAAAAGTCTCTTTTTAAGAGCAATAGGGCATGTTTTATGTAGAAGTGAACATTTTTGAAGTAAATTTTACTCTAATAGAAACACTAAAATCCAATCGTAAAACTTTTCCTGAACCTAATTGGTTAAAGCTGTGCCTTTTTATAACAGAGGATTTAAATTACAGGATAATATATTAATTTAGAAAGTATACAAGCATTTATAAGTGCTTTACAGTAAAGTATTTATCCTTGTTAAGAAAATTTTCACCAGTGAAAAACAGAATTTTGAGATTGAATCATGAATAATAATAATTTCATTAGTATTATATATTGTCCTGC
>JAUZNK010004200.1:0-10534 GCA_035046665.1 Euphysa ruthae | reverse complement strand
TTTTTTCTGTTGTCTTGTAATTTTCATAGCTAATTTATATTTGTTTGTGGCAGAATAAATACTTACTTACTTACTTACTTATAATTATACTAAATTCCAATATACGATGTGGTATCATTTTACGTATAATTGTGGCGCATCGTATAATGATATTACATTGTAAAAAGGCGTGAGAGCGTATAATGGTATCACATCGTAAAATAATATCGCATCATATAATTAGAAATTAACGTCGTATGAGCACCGTATCAGAACGTATAATGATTACGTAACGTATAATAATCACATAGTCACGTAAAGTCATATCGTCTAAAGATATGACATCGTATAACGAAATAATCACCGAAACATATACACCGCATATAAACTCAAAATATAATGGCACTAAAACCACATGTAAATCTAAACAACCACAATATAAAACCAAACCAACATAGCACAACAATATTTAAATCTTTTACAATGAAAAATACAAACCAAAAAATAAAAATATACCAAATAAGGTGCTAATGGCGTACCACACAAAATTTTCTATAAGAATTATTTTATATGTATATATCGTCACCAAATATTTTGTCCATCATTATGCCTACACAAAAATCCGCGTATTTTTTTGTTCTTTTACAGGAGTGATAAATGTGAATGAAAACGTGAAGTTCAGTAACTGTGATATGCTAAAGGGTAATGAAATTCTATCAATTGCCATGCTTGCTGAAAAAGCTGGGCTCTCAACTGGGGTTGTTACGACAACACGCCTTACACACGCAACACCTTCTACAACATATGCGCATTCACCAAGCCGATACTGGGAATCCAAAACACCTGACAAGAAATGCAAAGACATAGGTAAGATTTGCATTTTCCCTTCATTAAAGAACTTAATGTCGTACTTCAATTTTGATGTAGTAACTATAAAACACATATAACATTTCAAAGATCACAATCCCACTTCTTTTTAAGTTACTAGCATAGTTATTATTGCTTTTTTTAGCAAACTCCACCTGTCCTTGAGATCTTAAACTACGCACTAAAACAAATTTTTATTTTCGGAAAACAACTAATCTCTAAATCCACAAAAAACTGACCACTAAAATTAGGTCCATAAACAATTCACTACTAAAATTATGTTCACAAACAATTTATCAATAAAATTATGTCTACAAACAACTGACCCAAAAATTTTTGCTCGCAAATAACTTACTACTAAAATTAAGTTCACAAAGAAATAACCACTAAGACTGCGTCCATAAACGACTGATCATTATAATTATGTTCACAAAAAACTGACCACACAAATAATTTTCACAAACAACAGACCAAAAAATCTATTGAAATGTGCTATAATTGTTGCAAGCAAATGTGAGAAAAACTATGCAAATACACGAAGGTCTATAGATAACTTTATAAATTTGTAGTAATTTATAGATGCACAAAAAGTCTTTACAAGCTATTTATATAAATACAAGAGACTGTAAAAAAATTAAAAAGAAAAGAAAAAAAAAAATCAAATAAAAAATACAAAATTACGAAAGAAATCATAAATCTGTGAAATTTTTAGAACTCATCTAGTGAAAACAAAAAAATTACGTTCTGAGAAATTTTGACAGACAAAACTTTAAAACTTTGTTATCAAAATTCTATCAAATGTTTGCACAAAATAAAATATAGCAAGCATGTTTAGACTATTTATAAATATTAAATAAATAACGGTTATGACGTAATTTAACCTATTGAACATAATTCATAAAGTCAATGCAGCGCGTGAAAATTTCAGTCGTGTGTTACAGGCCTAAAACAAGTTTAAATTATTTCAGCAAGTCAACTGGTTGATTTTAAATACGGTGACGGGTTAGAGGTAGCGTTAGGTGGTGGTAGACTAAAATTCCTCCCATCCAATGTTGCTGATCCAATAGTTAAAGAAAAGAACGGTTCCAGGGTTGACGGCCGAGACCTAACAAAAGAATGGGTTGAAAAGTCAACAAAAGATAGAAAATATGAGTATGTTTGGAATGCTGATGATTTGAGAAAATTAAAGACTAAAGATGTTGATCACGTGTTAGGTATTAATTTGGTCCTTAACCATTAATTATAATTTAGTTATCTAAAACGTCTCTGATTAAAATGTATAAATTTGTTAATTCCGATACCTAGTTTCAGAAAAATTGATACGCCCGGAAAGAACAATGTTTTGGATTTTTAATCAAGAAAAATTTTGCGAAAAAAGAAACCTTTTTTTTTAAGTCTTCACAAGAATTAATATGTAGCCTAGTAAATTGGGCTATGACGACAAATAGCTCTGTTCTATTTATCAGATAGACAAATTAAGAAATATGTTTTTAAAAAGAAAAATTAATTTGAGTTTTTCTGATGTTCATAACGAGTCCATGATGTAATCAATAAAAGTGCATTTCCACATTTAAAAGCAATAAAGTTTATATTCAGGTTGGATTTTATTTAAATTCCACGATCAAGTAATATTTTTGAGCAATCCTCTACGACTGATTTATTTTTAGATGTTTATTCAAGCACAGTTTTTATTATAGCTAATATTCATTACTTTATTCAGGGATATTTAGTGACAGCCATTTAGACTTTTCATATAACAGACAAAAGGCAACTGTGCAGCCATCTTTAATGGAAATGGTAGAGTTCGCAGTGGACGTTCTCAGCAAAAACAAAAAAGGATATTTCTTACTAGTTGAAGGTATAATTTAGTTTATGGCTGAATATAAGTTTAAGCTGATTTCCTTTTTCCAACTATGAAAACGTGTCAACGTGTATATTGGGGAAAGCAACTTCCTTCAAATCTTATTTTACCATTTCTCCATTAATTTGATTTTTTAGTCTTTTTTTTTTCATTGTTATCGGGAACTGTTGTTGACTTCAGAAATAAAAATATGGTATAAAAATTCTTTTATAGAAAAAGGATGTTTTATCATTTAAAAATGTTTTTGCTCTCTCAAGATTTATTGAGTTGTGATCCTTAAAGATGAAAGTAAATATCTTCGATTGATGAAATTAAGGAACCTTAGGCAGGTGTCTATATTTCTATTAACGAACTTAAATTTGAATATAAGTTTTTAGTTCTCTGTAAAATAATTCTCGGTTTTGTTTGGACACTGAAATTATGAAATATCTTATCTCACATCTTTCGCAACTCAGTGATGTTATCAAACTGACTTTGAATGAGTTAAGTTTTTTTTTTTGTAGCTTCAAGGATATGATGACCGTTTCAAGGATTTGATGACCATTTCTAGAAGATCATTAACAAATGAAAAAACTCATGTGAAAATAAATGAAGATGACTTTAATTAAACCAACTATTTGATTGAAAAATGAAAAAAAAAAAAAAATGGGCTATGTTAGAATATTGCTAATAACCGAAACTCAAAATTTATAGATAGAAAAAATACAAGAAGAAGATTTGGTGTTGCTAAATTAATTACTAAAATGGGTTGCTTTGAAATTAAGGTAATGATAAAGCTAAATGCTGATAAAAATTTCAAGCAATAATTGGGGCAATTAGTATTTGGGGCAATTAGTATTTGCTTAATTAATGTTTACAGAGAAAGGTTGATGCATTTAAAGTTAAAATTCGAGAGGTAAATCATCTCTTGGCTTTGATAGTTTATTATTTTTCCCCAATAAATTCTTTTTTCAATTTTTTTTTTTTTACAGCTTAAGTTTAGCCTCTCGTAAGGAACGTAGCAACGTTGCTAAAAATCATTGCGAAGTATTTTAAACCTTCTGGTGTTAATATAATTTAAAATCTGTTTATCTGTTTCAGGTGGTAAAATTGATCTTGCTCACCATGAAAATAAAGCTTTCCACGCCCTCAATGATGCCGTAGAATTAAACGAAGCTGTGCGAAAAGCAACTAAACTAGTGAATAAAGGTTCGTGGGTTGTAGCAAATGTTAAATAAAGTATTTTCATTCCTTCCTTTATTACAAATATATTATTTTATTATTATTTTACGATTGATTTCTTATTTTTAAAATTTAATTCATTAAATATAGTACTATTTTTAGCAGTCTGCTGAAAAATACAAATGTTTACATGTTTTCATTCATTACTCTAATGTGGTATAATATAGTTTTTAAATGAAGTAAAGTTTTTTAAAATTAATTCAGAAGCTAAATTTTGGTAAAATCATTAAAGGACTTATCGATTCTGTGAAACCAACGAATAAATTTGCATAGCTTTGGTCATAAAACTTTTCAAGTCATCAATAAATATTATTTGACAGTAAAACATACATTATTGGGTATGGTATTTCCGGCAAAGTATGCAGCATTGAAACAGGTAAAAAATATAATATTTCCTACAATACTTTGTATAAAACATGCGAGCAAAGCTCTAAAAACTTTTCGATATGTAATAACGCATACTATTTTTGGAAGAAAAGAAGACTTTCTGTTATTTATTGCCTTAGCAATGAGGAATGCAACACCACTGTGCTCTCCAAAAAGGTTAAAAAGATTTTTCTAACATCAAATTTTCCCTTTTATTGGTGGAACTGTGTTTCTATAAATTTGAGATGAACTTAAGGAGTTTCGAACATGTTCGAGACAGTCGGCTGAAAGTCGGCTCACCTGAACTTTGTTAAACGTATATAGGGTTGATTTCGACAATTTCATTTGGCATTTTCCTCAAATTAGTTGAATCAAGCGTGCTAGTCTTATCCTTGTCTTTTGGAAAATTTTGGAGTTTCCCATTAAGAGGGAAGCCCCCTAAAAGATCTTAAAATTTTCAAAATTTTCGGTTTTAGCTCTATAGACGCTAAATTTAGTTATAATTTAGAATTTGAAAATCCCATACAAAAATGTTAACTCATTGACAAGATATTGACATATTTGTCAGAGTACACTTTGTCATAATTCCGTAGCAACGGCGCTAGCAACACAGTGTTTACAGTGTTCCTCTTGTAAAAGCACCCTTTCTATTCCCCTTTTTCCATCATTTTCACCAGCTTTTCTCTATTACCTCCAGGGATGATTAAAGCTATTGCTTTAAACCATCTATTGTCAAATTTCGTAAGAAAATTTCTTGGTCGTACAACAGTCCAAGTGTCTGATAAAAACGAATTCTGAAAAAATCAAAACAGATAAAGTCAAACTGTCAACAAATCGTATTAAAAAGAGGAGAAAAGTGTTTCATGGAAGGAGAAAGCAAGAAGTGGGTGTAAATAGTGTGAATAATGGTGAAGAAACTTCTGTAAATAATGATGTGGACAGTGTAAGTATTGAAATCGAAAGTGTAAATAATCAGACTGTATCAGTGAAAAAAGTAAAACCTATGATCTCATCAAGATTTGATAACAATTTGTGTACTGGATACAGAATGATTGACAAATTATTTCAGAAATTTTTCAGTTGCTTTCTTGCCCAGAATGTGGCAAAAGAGTAGCATTGAATGAAAACAACGAGCAACGTAAAGGATGTTCTTCTTCACTACGTGTACATTGTAAAGTCTCTGACTTTAGCATTAATTTTACTACCTCTACAAAAATTTGCAAAGGGTTCAATGTAAACAAAAGTGTCACGTATGCAATGAGGACAGGGTCATGCTGGGATCGAACGGTTTACAACCCTCATGAATATGCCAAAGCCAATGACTCGAAATAACTACGATAAGATGATTGGTAAACTAACCACAGCTACGAAATCAATTGCAAAACAGACTGTGCAAGAATCAGTAGCGGAAATTAGAGAATCGCAGGGATTGCATGCGGGCCTTGGCGGAAGGGTCGCCTTACCAATGCAGTCATTGACCGGTTGCAAAATTATTTTGGAATAGCAATCCGACAAAATATCGGAAATTTGAATGGCATGAAATCTGCAGCTTTATCCACCTTGTTTCATGTTGCATCATCTCTCCAAAATAATTGGAATTACCCACACTGTCCAAAAGGCAAAGATTCCTGGTGCAAGTAAAGTAACGTCAAAGCATGTGGTACAAACAACTACAAACCAGGACCCGGTTTGCCTTTAGACATTGTGCTCAAATTAAAACAGATATAACATGAACTGACATCTGAAAAAATTTTACCTCGAATATTACATGGCAAGACTCAAAACCAAAATGAGAGCTTCAATACCACCATTTGGGATCGTCTACCAAAAATCAAGTATAATGCAAAGAAACAGTTGGACTTAGCAGTTTATGATGATGTTGGCCTATTTAAATCTACTGTTTTAATATTTGAGAAACTTGGGATGGTTCCAGGACTATTTTTAGTTAAAGGTTGCAATGAATTAAATAAAAGCAGAATTTCGATGGCAGTCTTTAAAAATGATAACCGTAGCAAAAAAAGCTAAAACTTCTCAGACACATATCTTTTTTGAATACGTTTTTGCAGCAGTACTTTATATCTATTCCAGTTTAAATTGTCATATGGTTATATAAATATCTCTTCAATTTCTTTGCGTAGAAATTGCACCTTGTAACATCATAATTCGCTAGTATTTGCATAGTAAATTTGGGCTTTAGAATACACACATAATATCTCAATCAAAATCATACTTAAGAAATCATCGTAAAATCAATAAACAACATCTCTATAAAAATTTCCTTAAAAAAAAAGGTGTAAGATTCCTTTCATGTATTTTAGACATTTTTTAATGAAGCATTTTTATTATTCATCACTATGCCATGCTGCCAGCAAAAGAACGAAAATCAGCTTGAGATGGAACAACCTTCATACCTGGATATAAACAAACTACCCAATCTTTAGTCATTAAATCAATTTACGTTATGAAGTAGCGCAAGAAACTTCATTGATAGTTAATTAAACGATGTCATAAAATAACTGTTTTATTTTTTTTACATGCGTTGTCAAGAAAGCTCTAGGTCGAAAGTAAAGCTTGCGTTTAGCATGCGAGAAGTGCGGCGATGAATGCCCGGACTTTAATGGTTGTCTGACCAAGCAGTTAGGACCCTCTTAGCTTTAAGTTCTCCAGAACCACACCCGTGGGTTCTTGTATAATTAATTAGTTCGTAAAACTATTTGGTGGCTTTGCGTTAAAATATTGGGATAATCGAGTATTCAAATAATAGCAAAATCGAATCCTTCAAGTTTCCTTTCAGAAGCTAATGCACCAATTAGCCAGACCTTGGTGGGTATAAAGCTAGTAAGAAAATACCAATAATGTTTTTAATATCGCTATTATTATTATTGTTATTATATCACCATTATTCAAAGGGTAACTTCTGAATTTTTAAAAACTTTGATGATCAAAAAAAATTTGAAAAACTTAGGAACAACTTTTGAAAATATTTTTGTAGTATATATTTCCAGTTTTGCGGAATGAGGTACCAAGTTCACGAAAATTCTCACGAAAACTAATTCTCTTAAAGTAAAGCTCTACTGTTAAAATAAAACACACCTGATATATAAAGTTAAATAAATTCAACGTATTTATTAGCATTCTTTATGAGAACTTTTATGTGATAACTGTTCATTTTCATTTAGAAGAAACTTTAATCATCACAACAGCGGATCATTCTCATCCCTTCACAGTCGCTGGATATCAACCCAGAGGAAATCCAATTCTTGGATTTACAAATCAAACGGATCTGAATGACGAAAGGTTTACTACTTTGGGGTATATAAATGGGCCTGGTGCTGAAATTGGGAAGGCGAGAAAGGAACCAACTCAAGAAGATTTAGACAATATCGATTTTGCTTACCAGGCTTTAGTACCCTTAAAAGATGATTCACATGGTGGTGAAGATGTTGGTAAGTAATTAATTCAAATTTCCTAAGAGCCAATTTAAGTCGTGGTGATGTTTACGAATTTTTTAAACGAGGAAATCGTTATTTTCCATAAATGAACTCTGATGGTTTAACTTTTAAAACGTTTTTGTGAATATTGAAAGAAGTGTTGGAAAAATCAAGTAAAATCCTCATTGTTTTAATTGAATTACTTATGCAAGCTAAAAATTGAAATTTTGAGAATTAATACATGTGTTTGACAAATGATTTTGATTCTTAAAGATGAATGCAAGAAAAAATACAGTCCACAATGAAGTTTTGAACTTGGTAATTCTGTCTAAGGTTTTATTTTAAAGCCCATCACCAGTAAAAAAACAACTAATGTCTCATGGGGTCCATTAAGCAGTTAATGGTCATTACTTGAAAAAGTTCTGATATAAGCATTAAAGTTCTAACTAGACTATGATATTATTAAGATGAGTTTAGTAAAGAAAAAGATAAATCTACTTTGTATCCATTTAATCATTAATCAGATTTTATCACGGTTTAAGATTTAGTTCCACTTTTATCTGAAAATTTCTAAAGAACATGTGTACCATATAATTGCTATTTTGGAGGGAATACAATTTTTAGGTAACAGAATTGTTTGAAAAAGGAAAATAAAATAAGAAAATTTTCATATCATTGGAAATTTATGATATTTCCAACAACTTGACCGCTGTCTCTTTTATACATTTTAACTCACTTTCTTATATTGCTCAAAAAGTCTTTGAATGCAACATTTTGTTGGGAGTTTCTGGAGGATTGATCTCAATGGGACTGTTTGAATCTTTGATCAAATGGGAATGTCACTCTTATACTTTAAACTCAACAAAAAATTTCCAATCTTTAATTAATTATTTCTAATTAATTATAATTAATTATAATTAATTATATCTAAATTTCTCACGCAGAAATGAGAAGCATACTGCTATATTTTGCAGTTATTTTCTTATTTTGATTTTTCCTAGCTATCTATGCCCAAGGACCACAATCTCATCTGATAAATGGTGTCGTTGAACAGAACTACATATATCACGTAATGGATTACGCCCTCTGCTTGAGTAAAGATAAGGAGAGTATATGTCAACAGGAAGGAGTTTTAACTTCCTTTGCTTTACGACTATCTGAAAAATCTATCAAATATACTGTTGCGATTTTGCTCATTTTGCAAATTTTTTTGTGAACTATAATTTGAATCATGAAACTTACACAATGCCGCATTTTTGAAAAATACGGTATATTTATTGAAATTAAAGTACATTTTAAAATACTAGGTGTAATATATCTATTTTCACAGAAAAATTGAACATTATGTTTTTCAACTACCTTTTACAAGTTTGGCATGTCATTTAACTAAGGATATTCGTACGAAATAGTTTATAGCAATTGCATACGATAAAGTTACGTTTCAAACCAGACGCTTTTTCATGGTGTTTTTTAGACGTCTAAAACATGTACTATTTACTTTACTATTACTCGAAAAACGAGGTTTTCAAACGTTCAAAAATGTGCATTTTTTATATGTAAAAAACGTTTTCGAAATGTATGGCTTAGACACGGTAAATACATTTGGCGTCCATAAGTTTTTTTGTCAAAAATTTATAAGCTTCTCTTTAAAATAAGGTAGAACTTCCAGAACTTCGTGTAAACTATGTAGTTTGGCTCGAATGTTTTTAATTTATATAGGTTTTTCAACGCAATTAACCTATGAAACTTATGAGGTTTTAATTATTCGTTTGGATCAAAAGTTAATAAATAGAAGGGGTGCTAGCGGTAATAAGAAAAGTGAAAGTAATATCTCGGACTAATTCTTTATAGAATTAATAATGTTGTTGAACAATGTTGTTCATGTTTAGAGCCAAATAACATATAAGAAATTGAAAATAATTTGATCATGCATTATGAAAATCAAACTAAGATTAGGGTGGAAAAATTTCAGTGATGAGACTTTAAGTATTAATACCCCTACCGAAGTTCGCAAATAAAGGTTCTAGCAGGCTAAAAGCAGGCTAATTCCTGAGCATCTAACTACAGCTTATGTTACAGCCAACTTTGCTTGATACTGAATTGATTTATTGTCTCTCCAAAAGATTTGATTATGAATTATTTCATGATGTTTATACATATCATAATATAACCCAATCAAACAATCAGGCAAGTGTATAAATAGAAATTTGAAACAATTCATACAGCACACTGACAAAGCTTCCACGCGCGTACTTCTCGGTATCTATTAATTTTTGAGCAATGCCAAGTGAACCGTAAGACCTTAAAGGCAGCGTCGTAGAATTAATCACTACACCACATATCTTACACGACATGTTGGAGCTCTACCAAGACCTAGATGCTGGCGATGTGTACCACAATCGATGTCGGTAAATTTTTTTGTGGCATTGTTGTGAGGTTTTAACTTTCAACCTCGGGTATCTTTGGTCTGCCTTCATTGTTTGATGTAACCTGGCCAGACGCACTTCTAAATGAAAAAAGTTAGGGTCTTGGAGCTGCGGACAGTAGGGAGAGAGTGTATATTTACAATTATCAGTTCCACAACTACGCCAGAAGCATTACGAGAGCAACAGGCTTTTTTAAGTGCGAGTAAAAAATCAATCCGGCCTACATAAGTATTTTCTAATTGTTTACTTATGTGATAAAGGTAAGTAAGTAAGTAAGTAAGCAAGTAAAATCTTTATTTTGAATTTGAAAAATTACAACGTTAGTAGAAAACACTAATCAAATCCAATTGTAAAAGTATATAAACTAAATAATATAATAAATT
>JAUZNK010004198.1:0-10535 GCA_035046665.1 Euphysa ruthae | reverse complement strand
ATACATACATACATACATACATACATACATACATACATGCACACATGCAAACACGTGCGCACACACACACATACATACATACATACATACATACACACACACACACACACAAACACACCCACACACATTCATACATACATGCATACATACAATAAGTTTTAAGATAAATCTAATTCATGGACAGCAGTTAATTAAAGTTGATAACAGAGCCGTAGTCTTGTTCTACAAAAACCTCATAAATTTATCAAAACTAAACTGTAAATAAAGACTCCCTAACTACAGAACCATATATTGAATTTTTAAAGATTTAAATACTAACTTTTAAGACAATGGCCAAAAAAGTAGAACTCATTGTTACCACATGCTTGACAGGTACCATCATTACCACAAAACTCATTCGTATTGCAAACAAAATTAGATTTACAAGCTAAAAAAAATATTAAATTTTAAATTTATGAAAAAAATAGCAATGGTAAAACACAAAAACATCATAGCTGATGCGTTCTGAGAGTAGTTGAGATAAAATTTTAAGTCTTCTAATAGACCCTTGGGTTGCTGGACAAACTTCAAAATTAACAAGCCTTAAAAAAAGGAGCAACCATCGTGAAAAAAACAAACAAGGTTTATTAACCATGGAACAGCTTTTGATTGTTAGAAAGTAAAAACAATATCAAGCGTTTTTCCAGCCATTACATGCTAGCCAGTTATATAAAAATCAACTTGCTTAATCCTGTAAATTTATAAAAGCCTTTTAATACAAGTTCACTGAAACTGTTACAATACGATGCCCCTTGAGCTATGATAATCTTACCAAATGTTTCACATAACTCTCCACTGAATCCATCACTACATTGACAATCAAAGGAATTCATGTTTTGTTTACATTTCCCATTAGAACAAGGAGAGTTAGCACATAAATCTAAAGGTAATTATATAATCATCACCTGAAATTATAGAATTTATAGAACACTTTTTGTCTCACAAAAACTTAACAACAAACTAAATTGTTCTCATACACTAAATTTTAGGTTTAAGTCATAACATAACATCACTGATTGATTACATCACTAATTGATTATATCACCAGCTGATTTATCAAATTTTCCAATCATCAAAAATCCCAATTCAGTAATTTATAAAAAATTATATAAAACCTCTACTTTAAACTTTATATGGAAGAGCTTGAAATATAAATTTTCATTCTTTTTGGAAAGACATTAGAAAATGAAACCAGAAACTATAAATTAAAAGAAACCCGTATGAACAATTTTATGAATAATAGTAAAATATGATATCACCCGCAAGCATTCTATTCGATTCGGTGCGATAGATTTGTTTGTCCGTCTGAGCAGTTATTTACCGTAAGCTCAAATGGGAGCTCTAAATATGCCAGAATCGTGGGTGATCATCTCTTAATAAGTTTGGCTTTTAATGATCTCTCCCCATTATGGAAAATAAAAAAAAAAGAAAATGAATAGAATACAACAGAGCACTCCGAGGTAATAAAGAAATTTAACATATACCACGTTAGGAGATAATTTCACTATCAGACATTCCCTTTGTAAAAATGTTCTGAACTTGAGATTATTTTAAAACTTTTCACAAGATAATCTTGTTTTTATAGCTTTTAACGAAAAAATAGATTAATTTTAACATTAATTATTGCAATAAAAGCCAGGATTCGTGCTACCTGTAAAAAAAGCTTCACAAAATACCCAAATACTTGCAGTTTGTGAAATTAAATCAGCACAAAGTATCCACAATTATATCAATTTTATGGATTCCCACAAAGTGGTATTATCCTTGTTTGGTCAGCAAGCTGTTCAAATTCTTTAAATTTTGAGCAAATACATCATCAACTGATGCTTTATATTATTAATTGCGACTGGTGAGTTATCTGCTTTTTCAATGGATTTTGTATTTCAAAGGTGAGTTACAGTCATAGCCATGAGATTATTTCATTTTTCAAGATAATAACAGTATGCGTTTTTGAGCACTTTGTTATGAAAAAGTACGTTTTCTTAGTAGCCAAGTGGTTACAGCAATATAACTTTATATCAAGGAAGCTAGAAAATTTCTTTTGTCTGAAATAAAGTTTAACAAATTTTGATTTAGAACCCAAATCAACTAATTACATTTTTTGCAAATTTTATTTTTTTGCTTAAAGTCAGGCAAACGAGAGCAAAGATCCATTCAAATTCAAGTTTACCATCAATTGCCCCTCAAACTAAATTAAAGAGAAGTGAGAATCAGCTGTTTTTCATCCTGGGGTCCAGATGTCAAATAAGATTTGTTTTGTTGATCAGTTTAACACTTGAAACATCTATGGAAAATAATGTAAATACAAATTGTTCTTAACACAAACCTGTGTAACAGCCATTGACACTGTAAACTTGACCCACAATGCAATTTTGACAATAGCCATTGTTATCACAATAATCAAAATTACTGCAAAAATTCTCAGATTGTTTACAATCTAAACGAAAAGAAAATTTTCTTTCAAGAGCAATGATTGTAATATTTGTAAATTTGTAACTTTTCAGATTTTAAGAAATAACCAACAAAAAAGCACCAAAGATTATTCCTAGAAAGGTTTTTTTGTCAAAAAAGTAACTTTTACAAAGAATAAAACTAAATTATAACAAAATAAAATCTCAACAAAATCTGATGCCACAGTATCAATTTTAAGAAAAATTCTTTATTTTCTTTTGTCACTGAATTTTTAGTAGAACAGCAGATTATTGACTTTAAACCCAATATTTTTCTAGAAATAATGATGGTGTTTTATAAATAGTATTTTATGATGATTTTTTATAAACTCAAAACAACAACTTAACTAAATCCTTAGAAAAAAAAAAAAAAGACCAAAGAAGAAAAAGAATTTTCAACAGGTTTAGGTTAACCTTGGGCAAATAATTAAACTATGATAGCCACTAAAAAATTTCCCTGTTTACCTTTCATAAGTTTCTTTACATAAATTTTTACTTCTTCATACTTGTTATGTTATCTTTGTTATGTTGTGTTTTTTAATATACTAATTTCAAGAAAATGGACGAGTTGTTTAAATTCAGAATATATTAAGCTATACCTAAATGATAATCATTACATACACAACCTCTAAAAAGCAGCAATTAATATTGCTTTGTAGATTACATAATGATATTGTTTTCTAGATTACATTGTATATTTTAAAGTAACAAAGGAAACAGCTGGTTATTAATCATCATTTATGAAAAAAAAAAAATATATGTAAAATAATAAAAAAGTAACTAACATGTATGAAATAAGTCTGGAAAACAGAAAGCATGAATAATATTCTTCTAAAGTGTTACTAAAGGCTTTTTTCCTTATTAACAACCACATCTCAGAATTAGGGATTTAATCTGATAAAAGTTTGAACTAATTCAATAAATATATTTTAAAACTACATAAACTAATGATTAAAAACAAACCCTGAACACAGTTGTTATTGCCAAAGGGAAGTTGACCATTGGGACAATTCTCACAGAGGCCATTATTGTTATTACAAATAGGGAAGCCATTACTGCTACAATATTGATTGTTGTCTCTACAATCTAAAAAAAAAGTGAAATAAAATTATGAAATGGGGGAGCATCAAAAGCATTATTCTTTAAAAATCTGACCCTCAAGAAAAAATGTGTTCAACTGATTTTAATATCCATAAATATAAAAATGTCTGTTTGTCAGAACATCATAAATTCTAAACTTGTGGTTAATCCGAAACTCAAATTTTATCTTTTAATTTTAAAAAGTTTTTAGTGGTGTAAAGCTTTATCTATGTATCATTATTCATCACTAATATATTGACAAGCGGCAAATTACCACAAACAAAAAAATGAAAGTGAAAAATAAATTCTTATTCTTTTGGTTCTTATTTTCATCTAAGTATGATAAATATTTTAAAAATATACTTTTGCTGTTAACGTTGTTTAGAACAGATTTTATATTTACATTGTACCTTAAATGAGGTTTAAAGAATCATTTTTCATGAATCACAAAAAAATTGTAAAATGAGTATTTTATTACCTGATCTTGACCCATTTAAATTAGAAAGCAGATGGCTTATTTTGCCAACCAATTAAATACAAGTAGTAAGTATTTAAATAATTAACGTAAACTTTCTTTCTGAGCATGATTTATTTTTAAATGAAAAAATCAAAAGAGTGTAATAGCATGGAATTAAATGGAACGAAACTTGATATCTGTCTTTATTGCATAATACAATAAGACCATTGTTGTAAAAAAAGTTATAGCATTTTCAGTTATAATTTTTTTCAGTGAAATCGTAGAGTCAAAAATCAAAATCCATCAAAACTTCCCATTGCTATATTAAAACAATCATGTGTGTTTTCATTTTGTTTCATAATTTGTTGTTTAAAAATAGTAAAGAATTTTCTAGAACGCCTTCCAAGGTTTTCAGTACAAATTTTACAATGCTTGCTGGGAAATTTAATTGTTCCATCTAAAATTGTTTTAGAAATAAACGGCAAAATTCTTTAATGTCCAAACAGAATAAAACAACATTTTTTTTACCCTTTATGTTTGAAAACAAAGCTGTTGTGAAAATGGCGCTTTTCCACTGGTTTATTTTAATTTTCATAAAATGGTCGTAACATGTGTGAGTTGGCATTTAGAAAAAATAATACTCTACAAAAAGGTTTTTAGGAGCTTTTTAATAAGTATCAATCAATCATATTTTTGAAAAGTACAAGATCATCATAACCTTTTTAAATTTTGGACTAGTTTAGCATCTTATTTCCTATAACTTTTCTATCAAAAAAAAAAATGTAAAATTTTGATCAAACTTAACGCAAACTAAAAAATTTATTTAGGCCATAAAATCACCGTATTTGGACACATTCGGACTCAATACCTAAAAACCAGATTTATTTTCAAAAATCTAAAAACTGTAAATATTCTATCGCCTTCATTATGACTTCATGTCAAGTCTTTGAAAAACTTAAAGAGCCATTTTTATAGAATAATTAACCAAACAGACCGACATGAGAGATTTTATAACACCAATAAAAACTATGAAATGTATTTGAAAACAAACATTTTATTGAAAACATAATCAATATTAATTTTCTTTTTCTTCGTTTCATTTAATTTTTGGCACCAGGTGGCATAAAATTATAACTGATGCGGAAACCATTTATTAATTTATTTATGTTACCATCTAATTGCCATTGGTGGCATGGCAAGATATTAGATTATTACAAAAATAGAAAATAAGTTTTATATAAAACAAATGACAATCAAAATAGGCTTTTTGTTACATTATAATTTTTTTATTACATGAACTAGGGCTTTGAAACTTAATTTATGGTGTGAGAAATGACAACCATATATTGATAATTATGCTTGTGGACTTTAAAAAAACTTGAGGTTTGAATAATTTGATGAGAATGGCATTGAAAATAGAAGTGAGTGAGTGAGTAATTAAATAAGACTGACAGTCATGGACTCAACAGTATTTCAGCGATTTCGTCCAACCTATGCAAGTATGGAAAATAAAGCTCAGGCCAAAAAGATGAAAATGATGACGAATACTTTAAAACCCATATTACTATCAAAGTTCCCAGGGGTGTAAAAGTTTCAGAACTATTTCAAAATACCAAAAACCAAAAATAACCACTCACAGTAGCCACCCTGTTTCCATTATTATAGTTGTCTTTCTAGCACTAAACTTCTATAAAGCAAATAAATTAAATATGTACCAATCTGGGACCTCTACACTCCCAGATTGATTCTTAACAATGTTTTCAAAACAAACCTTGAATACAACGGATGTTATTGTAGACTGTTCCATCTGGACAAGACCTACAAATTCTATCAGTATCGCATAAAGGAAAAGCAACGGAAGAGCAACCAAAGGTTGTGCAGTCTGAAAGAAAAATAACAATTTATTTATTTTTGTTTTGCTACTTAATTCATAAATATATGAAAATATATCACTAACATGCGGAGAAGATATAATAAAATTATGAATGAAATTTCTCAAAGAAATAATTTTAAAAATTTATAACAATTTATAACTTCTCATTGATATAAAATCAACGTGTTACCCAAAAAAATTTTTAAGTTGTATTTAAGATGTGTTATTGTGTTATTGTGTTATTGTGTTATTATCATGATTGTGTATTATCCATTTATTATCCATAAAATTTGAGCTTTATAAAATTCTGTTTTATATATAATGGTTGATTGTGAGCTACAAACCTTGTATGTTAAAGTTGTGCAGCATCAAAAAGTTTTGTTGTAGTGTGAACTAATTTGTAGCTTAAAATTGTGCGGAGAATTTTTTTCACACATCATGAGCAAAGTTGTAGTTTCTAATTTAAAGCTAATTATTTAATCAATTTTATTATTTATCTAATCAATTAATTACAATTAAATAAATGAAATGCTAACATTCAGCATGTCAGTGAGAAGTTATAAATTATATTTTCTAACATCCAAAATCTATAATCTTGAGAAAAATCAAAAAAATGTTAAGGCTTTACCCATATGAGGAATAACATACACCCATATAAGAAAACACATATACCCATTTAAGGAACCACATATACCATATAAGGATCTGCATTTTTAATAGCATTTAATTTCCCTGAAAAATAAATTATTGAGAGAAATCAAAAATAGATTCACGAATTTTAAACATTTTATGCTATAACTTCAAATAGATAGAGGATTGAATTCAAAGCGCTCCATTGCCTTTTGGCATTTTAGAAAAAAATTATACTAGGGACTAAATTTGAATGACCCAAGGTAAAGCTACTAAATAAGATATAAGATTTTACACATGGTCATAACATTAAACTTCTGGTTATTATCTCACCATTAAGCTGTTGGCATTTTTCATTAAAAAGGTTAATTCAGTAATGAATTATTAACAAACTAATAATTAGATTTTTCTTTCAAATCCAACAATTTCAAAACTGTCGGTTTTTGTCTAAAGGTGTCTAAGAATTAAAACTTAAATACAATACGATACCATACGATGCAATACGATGCAATACGATGCAATACGATGCAATACTATACAATACGATACAATACGATGCAATACGATGCAATACGATACAATACAGTATATAGTAGCTCAATACGATACAATACAGTATATAGTAGCTCAATACGATACAATACAGTATATAGTAGCTCAAGGCTACATGTGTTAGAACAATCAAAATCTGACATGGAGAATAAAAATTTAATTTAGTTAAAATAAATTTATTTCAAAATTGTAAATAAAATACCTGAAACACAGTTACGAATAGAAGGATCGTAAACAAAATTAGCGAAACAACGGCAACTCCCAGTTTCACAAGTGTCATAACCGAGAGCAATGCAATCATTAAAAGTGCAATCTGAAAGGCAAAATTAAAAAAACTATGTATCAAATCCTCTTCAAAAATTCAAATTATTTTTGTGCAATAAAACTGACATATGAAAAAAAAATGATATAATATTTTTTGAGGCCTGTAATATATGTATGTAAGTACGTAACGCATGTAATCCATGTAATGCATGAAACGTAAGCAATATAATATATGCAATGTAATGTATGTATACGTATGTGTGTGTCTGTGTGTGTTCCTGTGTGTGTGCATCTGTGTGTGCGCCTGTGTGTGTCTGTGTGTGTGTATCTGTGTGTGCGCCTGTGTGTGTGCCTGTGTGTGTGCCTGTGTGTGTCTGTGTATATGTGTCTGTGTGTGTGTCTGTGTATGTGAGCATGTGCGTGTCTGTGTGTGTCTGAATGTGTCTGTACATGTGTCTGTGTGTGTGTCCGTGTGAGTGTGTATGTGTGTGTGTCTCTGTGTGTGTCTGTGTGTGTCTGTTTATGTGTCTGTTTATTTGTCTGTGTGTGTGTGTGTGTTTGTCTGCGTGTGTGTCTCTGTGTGTTGTCCGTGTATGTGTCTGTGTGTGTGTGTGTACCAAATAATTTTAATATCCACCCTCCCCGTAATACAAAACTACTAGAATTATGCTAGATTTTAGGGAAAAATCTACACCAAAGGGATCACATTTTGTAAGAAAAAAATTTTATAAAATGAAAATTTTTAATAATGAGGCAAAATTTTCATCTCGTGAAAAAAGTTTGAGAGTAAGTTTTCATTGTTACTGCAGCCATTACATACATACATTCCATACATTAAAAAAATAAAAAACCCTATTAGAATATTGTTATATTCTAAATTCAAATTAGTCAATTTTTTATCCATTCATATCATTATACCACTTACATATATTAGCAAATTAAATTTTTATTTAGTTTTTTTTCAATAAGACCCAAACAAAAACAAATCAGCATTTTTAAAATTGAAGCAAAATATAACTTTTTTGCTGTTAAAATTTGGGATTTTTTTGACAAATGAGATGATATTGGTAATTTTTTTTTTCCATAGCTTTTCCAAGATAATTGGCATTTGCAAATGGTCACCTTGATGCATTTGAAAAGTAATTAAAGTTTAGGAAACAAAGTAGTAACAATTAAAATCTTTCAATACTAAAAAGAAACTAATTCTGAAGTCTCACAAAATCATGTGGTTAAAAAAATTTAGCCTCATTGAAATCGCTGTTTTAATAAAAATAAAAAAATTCACAATTTCAAGCAATACGATGCTGAGCCCCTGGTTATTAGGCACAAAAAATCATATGTTGGACTCATTAAATGTTTTCGAACAAAAAACCTGTTAAAATACCCGACATTATGTAAAACACTTTATTTCATCCAAATCTCCATTAGTCAAGGGATTTTTATGTCTCATTACTCAAAGGATTTTGATTTGTCTCCATTAATCAAGGGATTTTGATTTTTTTCCAGAACGTTTGACAAAATAAACTTTCACCAGACAAAGAAATTTAACTGAAACCACCTCATGCGAAATTATATTATACAAGGGATTACTTTAATAGATAAAAGAACTAACCTATGACATCAGAGAAAATACCAGCAAAATCTATTGAAATTTCAGAATAATGGAAGAACCAATCAGCAGATGTAAATTTGTCAAATTGAAAAGATATCTCTATATGCTAAAATGAAAAAACTCAGTATTGTGATTAAATATTAACAATAAATAATTAATTAATAATTGTCTAAATAGCCAAAATTTCTGATACGATCAGGTTGGCGCCAAATGAAATCTTTCATAATAAAGGAGAAATTAAATATTTGATATATTACATAATGTATATTATATAATATATTTGAAGGGACGAAACTTAATAGATTCAAGAAGAAAATTAAATATTTATTTGGTACAACATCAAATATTACAATGAAAAGAAATCAAAAATGCTAAGTGTAAAAAATGCTGCAAAACATACATTTACAAGTAAAGTGCTGGAAGAACACGAAACTTTATATATAATTTAAAAAATAGCCTAATTTGAAAACTTTAGTGTTGGAAAATCACTAAATATATATAAAGACAAAAAATAAAACTAATGCATGAACAAAACCTACTTTTATTGGACCATTATATTCAATTTTGTTTGTATGCTTCTCAAATAAGTCACTGCCTCCAAGAAAATCTGATTTAATAACTGAATTATCAGTGTTATAAGGAAGGTTTCCATCTTGAGAAATAACGGTAACTAAAATTTAAAAAAAATTAACCATCTAAAATATATCATTAATTAACTTTTTTTGGCTGAAATTTTCATTCATAAATAAATTTGGAAAATCAATTTTAAAGAATGTATTTTACAGCTCAGACTCCAGTTCCATGACACTAGAGCCATACATCACATCATGCTGAACCTTGTTAAACTCCTATTAAATCATAAATGAAAGAAAAAATCCAGGATTAGACTCACAAAATTCTTGTGGCAGGTAAAAATCTCAGATTTATCACAGCTGTAATTGTTGTAATTGCCGAATATGGAAATAAGTTTTAACTTAGAGCCTTTTTATGATAGCAGTTAAACATGTTTTCTTTGCTTAACAAGTTACAGTAAAGCTTCTAAACAGGTATGAAAGTGATAAATCTTCTGCCGGTTCACATTTGAATCATGATGATAAAGTTTAAACTAATACCACTATGTGCATTTGTCATACGAATACACTCAAGTTTATCAATTGTAAAGTGCTACGTTGTGTATTTATGATATATCCATATTTATTTTTTTCTTTTTTTTTTTTTTGTGACTTCCAACTCGAAACATTTTTTGAACACGTGTCATTGACTTTTGATGTCTACTTCAAACATTTTTTGAACACGTGTCATTGACTTTGATGTCTACTTCAAACATTTTTTGAACACGTGTCATTGACTTTTGATGTCTACTTCAAAAATTTTTTGAACACGTGTCATTGACTTTTGATGTCTACTTCAAAAATTTTTTGAACACGTGTCATTGACTTTTGATGTCTACTTCAAAAATTTTTTGAACACGTGTCATTGACTTTTGATGTCTACTTCAAAAATTTTTTGAACACGTGTCATTGACTTTTGATGTCTACTTCAAAAATTTTTTGAACACGTGTCATTGACTTTTGATGT
>JAUZNK010004197.1:0-26679 GCA_035046665.1 Euphysa ruthae | reverse complement strand
TATATATATATATCGTACATTGCGGACGTATTGGATGTTTCTCTGTTCCTTTCTTTGGAAAGTTCGTCGCAAGCACCGTACTTAACATAATCAATAAGTACAGTTTAAAGTTGTAAAAAACATTGCATCGGAGGTCTCTTTTGATTGATTTTGTTGTTATTATTAGTTTGCAAATGTCTCTATAGATAATGAAGAGTTGTAGTATTGGAAAAATTCGCAAATACACGTCAGATTATTGTCTTTCTTCTGTTTTTCTAAAGAATGCCTAAATTGCTAAAAGTTTATAATCCAGACATTATGCCTTTCATTTAAACTTCATTAGTTCTTCGATCCCTATAAAGTATGAGTTTTTCAAATTTCATTTTTATATAGTTGAAGCTATGAACTTTGCTATAATGGTAACTTACTATAACTCCTTTAATGGCGCTAAAGGTTCTGTTTTTTTATTATCTCACATGTCTGTATCAAATTTAAATTTAATATAGTATTTGAATAGTTTAAGGACGGAAATGTTACTCGTCCACGATTCTGGTCAATAAAACATACAATATTAAAAAAAAAAAGATTGTTAATGACTTTTTATGGACTAGCCTATCAAAATTCGCAAAAAAGAAATAAAATAAAAAAGAAACACTTTTTAAAATTAATAATATTAAAAACACTTGGTGGACATATCAGTTTACTTATAGATATTTGTTTGTTTATTCTAAATATGAACTATTTCTATCTCCAGGAATTTTCAAAACTTTTTCACTGGCTTTAAAATATCTGTATCAATCTAAAAAAGAAAAATTAAATATTTTGATTCAAAGCAGCAGAAAGAAATCGATGAGGAAATAATGTAGTTGTATGTTCTACCAGAAAATGTAGCACAGCTATATAAAAACCAACTCTAGACAATAGATTTTGCGAAGCATTTCGTTAAATTTTTTGGGCATTAGCATTTTGCCCTCCAACCCCCAAAAATCCACACCGACCCACACTGACCCATCAAAAGCTCACACCGATTCACACTGACCCATCAAAAGCTCACATCGACCCACACTGACCCATCAAAAGCTCACAACGACCCACACTAACCCATAAATAACTCACACCAACCCACACTAACCCATAAAATCGATCTTTTTCGGCCCATAAAACGTTCATGCCGATACACATCAAGCTACACTAACCCATATAATGTTCACACCGATCCACATTGACCCATAAAAAGTTTATAACGACCCATACCAACCCACACCAAATTTGTTGTTGAAACATTTTAAGCGAGAGAAATTTCGTTTAAGTGACGTATAAAATATCAAATCGACAAAAGCAGATATAAATAGCTGAATTTTGTTAGATTGAATAATTTATTCTCATACTAAAATAAGAAAGTAAAAGCACAGAGAGCATTTTCTAGTTTTATATACACCAACAAAGCAAGAAAAAATTTTTTTTTTGATGGTTTTTATTTTCGAAAATGGTCTACTAAAACTATTTTAGAGGATATTTAGTTGCACCATGGTCTATTAAAACATTTTTCCGCGGGTATTTCGAGAAACCGTCAAAATTCGCAAAAATTTCTACACGCGCATATTAGTACCCCTAAGGAAGTTAAACGCTTTCTCCACTTTTTTTTATCTTTTATTTCCTTGCTAGATGAAAAACCAAATCCTGTTGTTCCTGTTAATATTGGGGCTGTACTGCTTCGTGATAAAACGACAGACAGTGTCGGAAAAATCCTGAGTAACTGTGATCTTAAAAAGCATATAGCAGACACATTTACAGTAGATTATTAATTATTTAAATTGTCTTCGAGCCATGTTGACGTTTTTTCTTGCTTATCGCAGATAGATCTAGTTAGCATCTCCTACTTAAAAAATTATTTGAAGCGAAACCAATTACAGGCAAAACATCTTTTGTGTATCCCTATGAGTGACGTGGTCCATTTCCAAAGTCATGTAGTGAACATATAGGAAAGGAAAGTTATTCACATAGACTCTCTACATAACAATTCTGCAAGAATTAGAACATCAATCTTGATTGGAAAAATTCTATTACAAAATAACAAATTGACATACAGGTCATACTTCAATGAAAGAAAGCAATTTGATTCTAACTGAAGTGAAATTTAGTTTATGGAACAGCCTTGTTTGTACTAGGTTTACCGAGATCTAAATCATTCATTTGATATATGTTATTGTATATTAGAATGTAAATCTGCGGAGCAAAGTTATAAATAAAAACTTTCCCATCAGTGAATTTTGTAATAAAAATATAATGAAAATAATCACATCGGCTGAACTTCCTTTCAATATTTTAACAAGTATTCATAGAAAAACTGAGTATTATCGTGAACTTGACCCAAGAAGTGATCAGAAAAAATTTCTTTAATGTTACTGACTCTAACATTTCTGAAGTTGATACGGACGATAATGTGACGTATTTAAAGACAAGGATTATGATGAAACTTTAACATTAAGTTGGTAGTTAAGCCAAGGTGGTGAAAACGTTTTATTCTACAAAAATAATTTTAATAACAAAAGAAAAATGTTTATTCAAAAGCAAATGTTTTTTTTTTTTTTTATATAATGTTGCAGCTATCAGGAGGAGTTATGGAAAAGCAAAAACCTTCCTTTGACAAGAACAGTCATCAACATCTTAGTTCTTTCAAATTAGTTAGAAATTCATGCTGAAACAGTCACAACCAAATTTTCGCACAAAATGAAACGTGCACGGCAAAGAAAACGGATTGGGGCTTACCCAAAATCAACGTAGATGTGTTTTCAGCATAAAAACAGCGTTTATTAATATTTATAACTATAAAGATGGAATAAAATTCTTTTTTGACATAAAAATAAGAAATTGTAAAAATTATTGTAACTCTGTGTTTGACTTCCTATATTAACTTGTCCAGCCTCCTTTGCAAAACACCACTCACTATATAAACATTTTATGAAATGCCATAAAATACAGTATGAAAAATTTGAAGATGACACATGTCAAGAGGAAATCGAGGCCATAGATGTTGATATTTGACACAACGTTGATGCTGATGATCTTGACAATGATGTCAAAAATGCTGATGAAGGAAATCATGAGCAAGCTAATTAGATTAATGATGATAAAAGTAAGGACGATGGCGAGGAATAGAATCACATAGATAAAATTGAAGAGAGTGATCATTCCGGCGATGCAGATGAAATACTGCAGGAATGAAAAATTATCATAAAGAAATTATCATTAAATTCAATCATTTACAACGTTTTTGTCCTATATAATAAAATAAATTAAGAGGAGCTTGTTTTTCCTTATAAAAAATAATGTATTTATGAAGTTATTAAATTAACGGAAAAAGAATTAAAGAATGGGAGTTTGACTTTGTTTACAAACTCTTATATATTTATATATATTTATATATTGTCTAATACTAGCTTTATAAGAATGAAAATTTAATCTCCATATGTAGTAAACTTTATGCTACATATAATAAATCATTATCCAAAATTTTTTAATGTCATGTAAAAATATCGAAAATTTAAAAACTTGGAAAAATTGATGAATACATTGTCCTGACCGACATGGGTGACTTTTTCTTAACCCATTTTCACAAACACGCCAGAGAGTTGGATGCTCTTCCTCACACGTCACTGACATTATTTATATATAAATATATTTAAGTAAAGTTTTGACATTTTCATATAAGGAATCTTACTAGATTTACGAAAATTTATGTAGTTCTGTAAAAGCCATTTCGTATAAATATATAAATATTATATATATTATCATAACTTAAATGTTTAAATTTGTATTTATAAGTATCGATAGATAGAATTAGAGACAACACTCGTTCCTTATCGACCGAGTTTTCAGTGGTTTACAGCGATAATTACAGTTATGTCTTATCACGGATTTTACTCATATTGTGCTTGATGATGTTTTCGATCAACGGTATGATATATTTAGATGTATTGAATCCAATACTTTACAGACACGCTATATTAAAAGAAACTTAATAATGTTGAATTTCAAGAAATTTTTCATGGAAAATTTTAGTAAATGAAAATTTGGTGAGAAAAAAATCCTTGCGGTAGAAAGTGATAAAAGTATATCCCGATGCGTTTTATATAATAATATACCATAAAGAGTTTGAGATCTGTAATTCTATTGAGAACCATGCGATAAAAAATAAAGTTGACTAGTACAATTACTCTATTGATAGTTAAAATTCAAATATTTGGTTTAAACATTGCTCAAATAGACAGTTATCCATTGTAATGCTCTATTAATTAAAAAATATGATACCAGTAAAGTATTAGCCAGATTTATTGAAGAATGAAATTACTTAAAATGGCACTGTGTTATTTGTAAATGGAAATAAATAAAAAGATTTAAGAAGATTTTTGTTGAAACTGCTGGTGGTGACGGAAAACACGTTTGGGGAAGCTATAAAGGAATTTTCGGCGTGTCCTTTCAAAAATTTCCTCATTGCTATCGATAGTTTGATATTATGCGAAGTTAATTTGAAGAATATAGATTTGTTTTGCGGACGCAGCAAAGTTTTTAAAATAGAATGTACTGAAATTGAGAATGCTCCGAATCCTAGTGTAAAAGAGAATTTAAAAACGATCAATGACATTAATTACTGGAGTGTTCTTTGTGATATACCTGATTTCGACATCACAACACAACTACCGCAAAATATAACAAATGCTCTTCTAGAGAGAACCGTGCAATACGAGATTAGATTTATTTTAAATAATTTCATTAAGAAAACTGCATTTCAACTGCTTGAACTTAATGATGCAATTAACAGCCAAAACTTTGTATCTAGCAAAATAGCTGTTGAATTTAAATGACTTCGAGAAAAGTTGTTGAGAACTGCAAAAGCCGTATGTCAAAACTTAAACCTGCTCAAGCCAGATATTTACTTCGCCTTTTACCATTCTTGATAACACCTTTTGTTGATACTACAGATTCATAATATTTGTTTATAACAGAACTTGCATGCATAACCAGTACATCTTCCCTTTTGTTATAAACAGTGACAGTACAGAACGACTTGCAGAATTAAATTCTAAAAATTTACAAATTACAAAAACCATTTCTCATATGTAAACATAACGCGTAAAAAATATTACGCAATCCAAATTCCCAAAATAATTAAACAAATGGGTCAATTGGTACGTTATTCGTGTTTTAGTTTTGAAGCAGCCCATAAATACCATAAATAAGAATTTCAAAAATATGGAACAATCATTAGCAATACGAAGTCAACTCAACAAACCTTGTGATTTCGGACAAGTTGGTGAATCATGCCTTTTTGCGACTAGGAGAAAATTTGGTGCTTTAAAATTGGCAAAAGAAAGAGACTTATTATATCAGGTTTCAAAGTTTAAAGAATTTGGACCTCTTCTAGAAATTAAAATAAACATTGTATATAAGTTGAGCTGGGTCCAGATAGTTGGAACCAAATATTGAAATTGTGGGTTCATAATATTTGATGTTTACGAAATTAGAATGATTCCCCTATTCGGGTTGTGTTGAAACATATATCTCTTGTCAGTGACTACATTTACTTTGAATTTAAGAAGTATCATACAAATTGCTATATCAAGCCTCTCTTGTGGAAGAATCAAGAAGTATAGGTGTTTTTGGTTCATCTACGTTTGTCGACTATAAAGTACTTCATATAAAGAAAAACTTTGATAGTATTTTATCGGTATCAGTCAAATTTTATATTGATGGTTTTTTAAACACACATGTCCTTGGTTGTAATCCATTATGCTAATAGCAAATGAAGTTATCAGTTAAATATTATAATCTGTTAGAATTTAAAAATTCTGTATGGTTTTAAATTTATTTTTAGGATAAAGATTTGATCCTATATTTCTCACAAATTTAATTCAATAATTTATTCAAGACCTCATCTTCCATTTCTCTAGTATTTAATTCCTTCTATTGTAATTAATATCAAAGAGGAAAGACAAATCTGTCATGTGTGCCGATAAAATTCCAGGATATGTTATTTATTTCATAAGAAAGTATTGCTTATTAATTAAGTATTAATTATTTACTAGAAATTAATTATCAATTGTTAATTTAGTACAAGTTTCATACTTGGAAAAAACCAAACTAAATTAGATAATTTACCACATTTTTTTCAATGAGAAAACAGGTTAGCTGACCTGTTTTTGGATACATATCCAAAAACACTTGATTGCTTCGATTTTACAACCGTGCTTCACAATTAAGTAGTTTTTTTTTACAATTCGTACTGCCCACCTTAGTTGCATGTGGGATGGTGAGAGAAATGGTAAAATCTAACATTTTTACCTTGAACATGATTTCCATTGAATTTCCAGCTTGCATATCTGGTTGACTGGCAGCAACTACAACATTTACGAGCTTCGTTTGATTACTCCTTAAAATCTCTCTATTGATAAATGTTAAGTGTGCAATATTTGTAACAATCAATCGATTTGAAGGAATTATCGATTGAAAATCATCAATTCCATATATGGTCATCGAATTATTTTCTCTCTGCATTAGTTTGTAACTAGACACAATTTTATTTTCTTCATTTAATTTTGTTGTATTACTTCTAACCTTTGTTTCACCTAAAAAATCTCTATTTTTTTTCTTTTTTTTTAAACCCTGTATTTCAAGCCTTAACTCTTCTTCAATTCTGACGCACACTTGGTGCTAAATTATTTTATCACTAAATTAATTCCAGATACGAAAAAACATGCTTTTGCCCCGGATTTTTCGTAAAAAAACTGGCAAACTAAAACATTTATCATATTAGTATTATTCAATTTTTGCTCGTTAATCTTAAAGTTTTGCAGCAAAACTTATAACACTCTTTTAAATTTCACACAATAGACCCCTACGACTGCGATTAGACTCAATATCATCTTCAATATCATTTATACAAAAATTGTCTCAAGCAAGATCAAATTATTTTAATACTGAGAATATTAAAATCATAAATATTGTGTTCTATTTATGATTAAATTCTTATAATCTTAAATCTTTGGTTACTATTCTAACAAAAAAATAATATTAAGATTGAAATTAAAAAAATTGGTACTGTAACAGCAAAATCTTTTTAGAAATTTACTTGCTAGATATCGATTTTAATAGTTTTTTTTTTTTTTTTTTTTTTTGCTGAAAGTTTAGAAAATTTTGACTAGTAAATTTTCATTCGTTATTCAAGAAACAATGTTGAATTATGGCTGGTATTAGAGCAAATGCCTGCTAAAATAATTTGCAAGGTTCGATTCACACCCGTAAGGTTGTACATTATATGCACCTCATACGACGATTTGCACCCTTTGGGTTTACATTTTACAGGTCAAGTTAAATCAATACTTACATATAAGTGTGGATGTGCTTTTTCCCGAAAATAGTCCAGATGTGAATTTGGTAGCAATTTTATAACAAAGGCATCGATTATCGTTTCGATTTCTATGAGTTGCGGCAATGACATTGAATGATGACCGTCTACACTCAATAACACAGATTTGTCCATTTTGCGGATATAGATTAAGCCAGAAATAATCCAAGTCACTCAATTTATAATATATTCCTGTAGGAAGCCAATGGCATGCTAAATGAAAATATTGTATTATCAAAAAAAGATCTAATAGGATGTTGCTTTAATGAGCAGCTCCAGATATCTTAGAATGGAGAGTTTCATTTTTACTATGTTATTAAACACGAAGAATGTCCATAAAAAATTTTCTAATACAAACTGTCGGAGAGAGAAGCATTTTACCTGTATACTTCACCCTAGCGAAAAAAACTTATTCTGAGTAAAGCGTATTTTCTTATGATTACGAAACGGCAATATAAATATTTGTTCAGAACACTGTTAAGAAAGGGATAATGTAATTATTCGAGTCTTTCTTTTATAAAAAAAAAAAAAAAAAAAAACCTTACCGAAAACATAACCCGAAAAACTTGGATCCTTAGTTGAAAAATAACAAATTGATAAATAAAGACTGGCATATCGAAACAAATAAAATAATATTTTTTTCTGAATTTTCTAATATAAGCCGTATATATAATTTTTAAAAATGGGTATGTCGAACTTTGCTGAATCTTTACTGTAAAATCATATATTAGCACATTCCAGTATCGATGATATACATGATCGTTATTTAAAAGATTCTAATATTGTTTTAAAGCTTTAATTCAACCAAGAATCTTAACAGAGGTTCTGTCTTTGTTAAGTTACTTACAATTATAACTATGCATTCGTCAGATTTATTCTCATTACTCTATTACTATGGTTATCATTGTTAAATGATGGATAAAAAATTTACAAATTAATAGATGAAATTTTTTTGAAATTTCTTGAATTGATTTAATAATAATTTGAAACGGTCCAAAAATAACTTCATGATGGCCAGCCAATCTAAATTTCAATTCATTGAGATCAGTGAAAAAGGCGATTCAAGATACAACCTCTGGTAGATTGTCAGGCGATATAAAACTCCGATGAGCAAACTTATTGGTCTAACTCTTGAGAGAAATGTTACTTTTTTTACCATACAGCAATAAAACACGTAATACAAAAAACTGGAAGTCTGAGAGAAAAAAAAACAGATATGCATTCATATTTTTGATTTTAAACTGCATCACTTTAACTTGGATAACTTTAAATAAAAGTGTGAAAAAATCCTCCATTAATACTGTATTCAAAAATGACTCAGTTGAATCATTCTCAACAAAATTGACATTAAAATCTAACGCTATAAATAGAATAGAAATATTATTTAGCCTGCATATTTTTTTCGTATAAATAAAAGTGATAAAATGATTAGCTGACATAAAAAAGCATTAAAACGTAAAAATAAATAAAAATATAAATTTTCTGAACGGATCAATAAAATGAAATATTATCTTCCTTATATGGCAGTACCAGGTAATGCAGTGATATTTACAACACACCAGGAAAAGAAAAAAAATATGATTCATGCCTCTCATTTATAATTTAATTTTTTAACAGTGAGATATTTCTCTTTAGATTTTATTAATTGATGACACACAACATAAAAGTAGAGAAAACATATAACATATAAGCCATATAACTGTCATATTTTCGGCAAGTAAATTTACCACTTAAATGCGATTACCCATCATATCTTGGACATCCAGTATCGATTCATATTTCAATCCTAATATTCATATAATATATATTAAAATTTTTCATTTAGATTATGTATGATCATGACATGTACGATCTAACAATAAACCAATCACAGCGCAACACCTTCTATTCGTTTCTTTGATACCCGTATCAGTAATAATTTTTTCTGCATTAAATAATTTTGTCTTTGTAATAGAAAAAGAAAAGAAAACCATCTTCCTACTCAATTAGACTAAGATAAAAGCTCTCAGTTTCCTTTAAAACATCAAACAAAATTATTTTTCCCAAAATCGGCGACATTGTGACAAGTACAACAAAAAACTGGATAATCCAAGTGATCTAAGAAATCGAAGAGGAAATAAAAGTTTTATTCGTGATGTGAATGAATCATTAGTAAATGATTAGGGGGTTTAGAGTATACTTTCGATGTAGCCAAAGTGAAGAGTGAAAATGAATGTGAGGTTAAGCTATCGCTGTAGTAGTTTAATAAACAAGTTAGCAAGGTTCAAATCTAACATTTAACCATGTAGTAGGTCAGTGGGTATCATTCAAAAACTGGCCCGTTTAAAATTTTAACCCTATAAACATAGGGGGATATTTTATCCCCGGAATAAAGGTTTGGCCATTTTTTTTTTTCAATTTTTGATGCGGTAATGGAATTATGTGAATTTTCCTAACTTTTATTAAGGATTAAAATTGTCAAAAAAAAAGATGCGAATTTCTTAAAATTTTTCCGGGAACAAAGTCATTATTAAAATGAAGTAATTTTTAGAAAAAAAGCATATATTTGTGGGTACCACGAACTCATGTTTTGTATACAAATATACCAAGAGAAATATAAGAGTTTGTGATAAAATACGGACCGGAATTTTTTAATTTGCGGAGCAAAATTTATATCCTCCAGATCGAACGATCGGCTTTAAAGACCACATTTTTGAAGTATTTGAAAAATCAAATTCTGCTGTTTCAAAATTTTAACGACAAGTTAATTTTCTCCAAACTTTTACAAAGAAATAAAAGTCGAGTTTTAAAATAGGAAATCTTTCAAACATTATTTGAGGCAATAAAACTTTTTTAGCGACTAGTCCTTTTGTATAAGGTGTATACAGATATCTCTTTGTAGGGTTATGGTGGCTTTGCATATATTTTACAGCGATTTTTACACTTTTCAAAGAAATTTTCAAAGAAATTATTAATTCAAATAAAATAATTCGTAAAAATGGCAAACCCTTTGTTATTGATGACGTAATAACAGGTGTCAATGATGTCATCATGTCATTTTTCGCCAAGCATGCTCTTTGTAGTAAGTTCAAGTTGAACTACTGGTGTACCAAGTTCTTTAACAAAACGCGCAGTACTTTTAAATAAAGTAAGAAAAACTCCTTCTAATCTTTTCATTAACAAACGTAGCAGCAACGAGTTCTCTGCATTAAATGATGATGTTTTTGTATTCAAAGGAGAAAAAGAACAATTAAAACTTCTGTTAAATTAGACCAAGACAACATCCCAGAATCTGTGGTAACAACAAAAACATTTTGCTAAGTGAAAAAGCTGGTATATTGTGTGAAGTTTAACAAAAAACAGGATTATCAAAATTGTCTAAGATATCATAGAAAAAGCCTACATTTCAGTCATGAGGCGAATGAAGGGTTATTAAGCAACAACGTGGCAGGCAGCTTAGATAATGACCTTGAATTAAACAAAGTGAAGAATGAAAATACTAGTGTGGCTGTTGGTAAAATAATGAGAGATGGTATATAAATACTTTCTTTGGATTTCGTAATTCAATATTAATTAAGTATTTTCATTATTTGGCATTAATAAAAGTCCGACCAAAACCAACGGCGTATTTAGGGGGATCACCCGGACGCGGCCCGGTGCCCCGCACTTACACCAAAAACATATACAATATTTACACAAAAACAAAGATGAACCAAAAAGGAAGATGTCTCTAGATTAGATACACAATGAAGAGGAAGCCCTTATTTAAAACAAAAATAAAGACAACGAAGGGGTTACTTTTGCTTGAATAAAAATCAGAAGAAACAAGAAACCTTCTGCAAAGCAGATGTAGATTAATTTTTTAGTTAGAAAGAAGCACTTAAACAAAAGAGAAAAAAACCATAAAGAAAACAAATAAAACAAAAGAAAACCACATCACATGCTTAATGCAGATAATTTTTAAAAATGAGTTCTTTTCTTCAGTTGCAGTTTTTACATAAAGAAGAAAATTGGATAATAAAATTATAAAAGTGAATTTTAATCGTTTTTCTTATACCTTTACTTTAACCTTAACCTGGGCTGGACTTGACTGGCTTTTTTGGATTTTGAACTCGGATTGATGATTTTGAACATATTACTTGGAATTTTTTATTCACTATGAAGAGTAGTCGTGATGCAGGAAATAAACATAAATCTGGTAGTCAAAAAAGAAGAGAAAAAACTGTTCAAAATATACCAAAAATCACATCTTAGTTTACCGGACTACCAGCTGCATCGGAACCAAGCAAAGAGGTAGAGGACGTTGTTACTACAGCATCAGACGAACTTCAAGTGCAACATGATGAACAACAATCGCATTCAGACAGCTTGATATAGCAAATAGAAAAAGAACAAGTTTATTGGAGACAGGTTTTAAACAGATGTGTCGATGTTATTTCAGTTTTATATGAGAGAGGTTTACTATTACGTGGAAAAAATGATAAAATTGGTTCAACAAAGAATGGCAACTTCCATTGTATTGTGGAGCTACTAAGCAAGTATGACTCGTTTTTGGAAGGACATCATGCAAAATATGGGAGCAGAGGTTAGTTTTTTTTGTTGTTTTTTTACTTATTTTACGATTATACTATTTCCGTTCTGGTTTTTTTCGACAATTGAGGGATAAGTTTATACTAAAAAAACTTTTTTTGAAATATAAGCAATTGGCTTCAATTCAATTCTCGATTTTTCTTAATGTACTTTCAACACCATACAAACTGGTTTTCTATTTTTTTAGACGTATATGACTCTCTTTCTTGACTTCATCTTCATTCGTTACACATTGAATTAATTTTAATTTCAGGCAGTGGTAGTACTTCATACCTTTCACACACAACGTATGAAGAACTGATGCGAATCATCGCTGATAATGTTTTGAACAAAATCCTCGATGAAATACGCGAAGCAAAATTCTTTTCAATTTCAGTTGATTCCACTCCAGAAATTTCTCATGTTGATCAATTGACTTTCAAAATTCGTTACATTTCCGAAACAGGGCCTGTTGAGCGATTTCTCAGTTTTATTCCAACAGAAAGCCACAAAGGAAAGAATATAGCAAAAAATATTTTTGATTTTTTAGTGAAAGACAAGCTGGACATAAAATATTGTCGTGGGCAATCTTACGATAATGCAAGGAACATGTCCGGAAAGTACAATGGAGTACAAGCACAAACCATAAAGTCATGTATTTATGCATTATATTTGCCATGTATGGCTCATTCGTTGAAGTTGGTTGGACAGTGCGCTGTAGAAAACTGCAAAGAGGCATCAGAATTGTTGTCATTAGTCCAGAATATATATGTATTTTAGTGTGCTTCTACACACCTGCGGAGTAAACAATGCAATGCACTCGAAAAACAAAATAAAGGGTTACCTGTTGTAAAACGGTACTCAGATACTCGATAGTCAGCTCGACATGATGCTGTGAAGGCTTTGACTTCGGGATATGAGGAACACGTAGCACTTTTAAAAGAATTTAGTGATGATCCAGAGTATAATCCATCAACGAGAGCAGAAGCAACACGGCTTTTAAACCAACTTACCAAATTCGAAATATGCATTTTGCTATTATTTTGGAACAATGTTCTTGAAAGAGTTGAAAAAACTAACAAGAAACTGCAAGAGGAGGGTTTATCATTAAATTTAGCTCTCCACATGCAGAATTCGTTGTTGGAGTACGTTAGCTATTTGCGAGAAAAATTTAATGAATTCGAGGAGGTAGGGAAGCAGTGCTGAAAGAACATTACTCTGAAGAAAAGAAATGTCCGAGAAAAAGAAAACGTTTTTTTGACGAGGAAAACGGAAACTCTACAAATAATTTCAGTTCATCAGACAAATTTAAAACTGAAGTGTATAATCCGATTTAACACAATTTAATTGTTGCACTGAAGAAAAGAATAAGTGCATACACCTTGCTTGATAGTAGATTCGGTTTTTTGGCCAATTTATTAAGCCTTTCAACTAATTATCTTCGTGAAAGTGCAAAAAAAACTTATCAAAAACTATCCAAAAGATCTGGAAGAATGTTTTGCCAATGAACTTATTCACTTTGCGGCTCTATTAAAAAGATTAAAGGCTGAAAACCCTGACAAAACATTTACAGAAAATGAAATGTATGACATCATTCATACTGACGAATTAAAACAAGCCTTCCCAAATGTGGAAATCTGTCTGCGTTTATATTTATGTCTCTTTGTGACAAAATGTAAAGGGGAGAGATCATTTTCGGAGTTAAAACTCATAAAAAATTATTTAAGAAACACTATGGCTGAAAGACTTAGTCAAGAAAGACTTACTTGTTTGTCATTATTAAGCAACGAAAGCAACGTGCTTAGGCAAATTAACGTTACAGAGATCATTGACCAATTTTCAACAGAAAAGTCAAGAAGAAAGTATATTTAATCTGCTACTGTTTTACAGTGTGTAGTGTATAGAGTGTATATAAAACTTAAACTTGTGTTCTTTCATTCATTATTTTAATATACTTGTTAATAAACTGCGTTTTTATTACTTTAAAAGCTTAATTTTAAACCCCAATATAGCCATTATAGAGGTTCTAGAAGGCAAAAAATTTTGGTTGGGCCGCAGTATTTCAGGAAACCCAAGGGCCCTAGAAAATTGATGGGCCCAGAGCCCCACAACCAATAAATATGCCACTGACCAAAATAAGTGATTATAAAAACTAAGATATTAAAATTACCAGTCGCTGTAGCAATTTGTTGAAATTGATGCGGTCTATTTGACCCTGTTCTTAACAAAAATGCGGTATGCGACATTATGGTGCTGCTCTTTGGCTGAAGGTTTAAAACTTTGCCGTCTAAAATTTTAGCCCGAAAAAGTACAACAAACATTCTTAAGTTCCTTTTTCAGAACTATAAGAATTCTAAATTACATTCTAACGAAGCTTTAAAAAAAAGCCAAGTAACGATTTTACGATGAATAATAATTTTTCAAGTTCGATTTTCCCCTTTAAAGTGTTTTTCTCAGTTCTCTATCTTTTCATGACATTTTTTTTGGTCAATTGATAACTTTATCACTGGGTTCAGCGTCTTGAAAACAGTTATAATTCAATGAAAAGGAAAATGGTGACAGTAATATTAAGAATTTGATTATGTATTTACCTTGCTTTCAAAGGAAATAAGTATTTTAAAGCCACACCTGCTCGTGGAAGGTGCGTAGTTTGATTGTGTTTCTCAGCTAAGTTGGGGTATTGTTAAGAACTAAATATTATGGGTGATAATTCAATTTTTGAATGGAAATACACATACGGAACACAAATTATAAAAATTGACACATAAGATTTTAAAGTTAGAGTAAAAATTGGATAAAACATGAAGACTCAGAGAAAAGTTCATGGAATTGCTTTAAAATTTTTATAACATGGCGATATGTCAAAATGTTGATAACTTGTACGCGAAAATAAAATCGGTTGCCGCTGTTCTCTTCGCATGGAAACAATAAAACATGAAATCGCCTGCATACGAAGGAATCTTGTTGTGGTGCAATGCTGAAAAATTACCTGGAAAATCATATTATAAAGAAAACATATTACTACCATTAGATATTTATGATTTACTCATACTAATGTTCAAAATGTTAGGCACCGACAGCCTTCCGTAAAAGTGTCCTCATGGTAAAACACAGAATCCAAATGAGTCACTGTATCAAATAATTTGGAGGTGTTGCACCAAATATGTATTTGTTGAGTGTACGGTATTGCTTATCAGGGTATCTTTTACAGTTTTCTATCCAAAAGAAGGAGAATACTTTGTTTTTATTCTGTTTGAGAAATTTAACATGCCGATCTTCCCATATTTGAAAAAGTATGTGTAGATCGAGTTGGTAAAAATAAAATTAGAAAAACGGTGTTTCACAGTGATAAAGTTAAGGAAACCAGATTTATATTCATTCTTTTATTTTTGCGTGATAAACTATATAAGGCAATATAAGAGAACGATTTGATTTTAGTGTAATTCTTATTGCCATTGTCGTTTAGGCGATGACATTTTGCAATAACAGTTTGTTTTGTCAATATCGTTGCTTAATTGACGTTTGAAGAAACAAAATAAACGAAATTGCAAAATATGTTAAGATTTATGAAAAATAGTTTTAATAAAGTTTTTAAGAATTTATATGCGTTCAAGCGTCGAGAACCAATTAGATATTGCCTATGAGACTATTCAATCAAATATGAATTGTCGTTACTAATATAAAAAACGATTTTAAGAGAACTATTTAAATTAAAATGTAGAAAAAACATTTCTTTAGCCTGTTAAAAAGAGAAAGTTATTTTAATTAAGAAAAAGTCGGTATGATAAGAACAAATTTGTTCCACAAATGAGGTCGACGAAATTCTTCGTAAGAATTAGTGATTCTACCAACAAATAGCTCCTTAGAAGATATTTGTTTGGTGGATTTAATGTATAAAAATTCTAAAAAAATTTTGAGTATACTTAAAATTTCCTGTCTTTTGATGTTTGTACGAAATTTACCTTCAAGAAGTATTACTGACGATACTATAACCAGGTCAAAGATTAGAGTTTCTCTGTGTCATTAAAGATAGCATATTATAGTTAGAATTCAATAATTTATTTGCTAAAATTTTTAAAAAATGACCAGAATGAGAAAAATAAGAAAATGGCTAACCTAAACAAAAAGAATAGCCTCAATATACCTACTTATATAGTTTATTTTCTTTAAATCTTGGGAAAATTTGCGTCACAAACCAATTAATAAGGATTTATTTTTCCATAACGATTTATATTGTGTATAATAATGGATTTCAAAGGAATTAAAATTTACCTGCAAAAGGAAATAAACTTTCCGATTTTTGTGATATCGCTTCAGTTTTATATAGCCAGAAAGCAAACCTTTTGTTTCAAATATTTTTTGAAACTGAAAGATGTTATGCAGTGGATATTTTTTGTGTCAAATTAGCCATCTGTTAATATAACAAGGAAAATTTAAATTTTGCAAAACTTATGAAGCGTGTTTCGAAAATATAGTTTTCAGCTACATTTTTCTGCTTCAAAAATAATTGGCTGATCAAGTTTTTCAAAGAGCAGAGTTCTGCTCTTAAAAATTGAATAGGTCAATTATTTTTGAAGCAGAAAAATGTAAGTAAAAATAATTTTTATCAACACACGAATCAAAAGTTTTACAAAACATGAAGCAGAAAATTACACACATCTTGTTTAGTGCGCATCTGTTAATTTTTTAATCATTGAGATGATAAGGCACCTTACCTGTCTCATATAATATTGAGGTAGCAGGTGAAGCAATTATTATTATAAAAAACCAAGAAGTATAAAAGGACATGATTGTTACGTAGTACACTTAACAATATAGTTAATACTCTTGTGAGTAATGCGTTTTGCTGATTTTTTGAAATACTTAAAACGCATGACGTTTAAATAAAAATTTTCAATAGAGTAGAAAATGCATATGCTATTTAACTGTCATTTTTCAGCACAACTTGATATCATGTTGTCTAAGTATCATATGCTTGAATCTATGAAATTGATTCCTTTTTCATTGAATGGTTTTCACTGTTTATATAAATTTATCATTTAAATATGACATTTACATTATCACTTTCAATCAGGTAAGTTTGAATTGTTAAACTCTGTCAGATTAAGCAGAAGCGAAGTATGAATAAACAATAATTTCATAAATTTTGGCAACATATCATCAATTGCATTTTGCATTATTTAGTATCAACATCAGCAGGCGCTCAATAACTCGTTATTTTATTTATGTGACGTTTTTATTTCTTTTGATTAATATTTTTTTGTTACTAGATAATTATTGCGATATTGGGGCGAAGGAACTTCCCCAAACAGAACAGTAGGAGATCCTTCTTACTATTATAGGCTGCAACAATTCTTATCACTTTCACAACAAAATGCCAAGATAATTTTACACAACTAAACATAGCTACAATGAATAATAATAAAACTATATAAACTGACTCTATTAACGTTAAAATTGAAAACTAACCATCCTGATAACGCAGAGTTTACATTTAGGTTTAATATCACTTTAAACATAAACTGCGTTGAGGTTATTTAAGATTTGAACATACAGCAGAAACATAATACACTATAAGTTTATTTTTTGCAATTTTTTCAAAATTAAACTGTTAAATCATCCGCATACTTCAAAAATAAATTAATTTCACTACGTATTAAATCATGGGAAGATAATAAATTTATGATAATTTTAATTAAATATAAGTAGTCGCTTATTTATGAGCTCAGAATAAGTTGTTTTTTGTGTAATAAATTATATATCCTCCATCAAAAATTGAAACATCTTAACAAAACTGGGATTATGTTTACCTTGCTATCACGAACAATTTTTCTTTTAAATATATCATTTAATATCGTTTAATGTAATTTAATGTTATATAATGTAACGTATATGTTGTATTATAATTTAATATTACAGTCAATAAAATAATATGACATGATATTATACAATACAATACTAAATAATATAGTATAGTATAAAATTCTATAAAATATAATATAGTACAATACATTATGATATGACATAATATAATAAAATATAATATACTACAATATATAATAATATAAAATAATGTAACAAGATATTATATAATATATCATAATATAGAGTGATATATATTATGAAATAATATGACATAATAGATTATAATATAATAAATTATAATATATAATGATTTTTCAGATGAATTTAAAAACTTTATACGGAAATTATTTTTAAAAGTTTCAATTTTTCTGCAAGAATTGTCGCAAGTTTTGCCATTGTCCCTGTAACTTTAGATAACAATAAAGAGAATTTGCGGCTTCTCATTTTTGAAGTAAATTTATTGTATTAATGTTTTTTGGATTAACAATGAAAACAGAAGTTTATTTTAATTTAAACCTATCATTCTGGAAAAATCTTAAATTATAACTTTTAGGAACTAACTTTAAGAACTATGAAAAACCTCTTTGTATCCAAGCTAACCAAACAACGGAAATAGAAAATTTTGATGTTATTGAGTTTTAACTATATATATATTCTTAACTGGATATGACTAGCCCATCTTTATGTTCTATGCTAACAATGTAATATAAAAAGTAACGCGAAAGATTTGTCTTTCGACAGTTTTTCTAAAATGAGATTTAGTTACATTCCATCCAACTTCAGACAAAAGCAAATGAAAATATATAGGCAAATTTAACATGTTGCGTTGTAGCGTAAAAATATCGGTTTAACGTAAAGTTTTAATTAATTGTGATTATTATAGTTCTCCAGATAAAAAGATTTGAATAAGTTTGTATACATTAACAAAGAAGATCATATTTGTCGCAATTCTATGACAACATATCAGTTGACACCACAGTTGAGTGAGTGAGCAAGTAATTTATTTATTCTGATAAAAAAAAGTTCGATTAGATTTTTAAATTCAGACTCATCTTCCTTGGTTGAATTTTTATGTTTACCATCATCTACACCATATCTAGATATAGGGCACGCAATTTTGAAATTTTATATATTACCCTAACTCGATAAAAATTTGTTTTATTTAGTGTTTTAGAATACAATAAAATTTTTACTATTCGTCTTATTAGATTCTATTTTTAGCTCAGTCACTTGAATGAGAAAATTTCCTCTTATAATTAGCTTCTACGTTTTATAGATATGAAATTAAGTGAGGTAATGAAAATTTTTTGCGCAGGGGAGAATTCGTTTGCGTGGAATTTTTTATGCAGAAGACAGGGCTTGGAATTTATTTGTACAGCTTGTGTCGTGTAACTGGGGCCATACATCACTTTGAGTAGCTGGAATCCTCAAACTAAATCTATTAACTTAGCGCTTTATAGTCAGACGATATTTAAATCAAGCAAATGTAATTTACGTTTTTATCTTCCGTTTGTGTAATTAAATATTTCGTTTGATCTAAATGGTAATTAAGATCAGTGTCAGCAAAATACATTTTAAATATATCGGATTATTGCAAAATTTCTAAATTTTAGTAAGTGTTACAAAAGTCAAGAAATTGGGAGAAAATTAAATATTGGATAGAGTTTATTCAAAATTTTAGAATGAACCCTATTTTAATATATTAGGAGTGTAATTACAAACAAAATTTAAAAATATATTTCATCACCTGAATGGAATGTTTGCACAACTTTTACTCTAGTTATAAATCGTTGAGAAATGTGGCTATAGAAAAGTCACAGATAACGGTCTTAAATGATTTCAAGAATTTTAGTTGGAAACCATTTTCATTCCTTAAAAACTGTAATATTGCCATTTTACATATATTTCACGAAACGAAATATCTGACCACAGATGTTTTTATTTTAAATTTATTAGGACTAAAGAATGAATAAAAAAAGATTCATTCCAAATTTATTTAAATGTTTATGGTTTATACTGAATAATAATAGAAAATAAACAAACAATCACTGGCTCTGTATACGAGTCGCAACTGTCCAAATTGAAAACTTGGCGGCTGCTATTTTTTTCGAAAATTCTTCCATATTATTTTTTAAAGTTTTGGCTGATGGCTTCTTACAAATGGAGTTGGAACTTGTAACAAATGTAAATCTTTTTTGTAAAAATTTAACGCATTTTAATTTTTTCAAACCAAAATCTTTAATTTTGTGTCAATAAGCAAAACAAATTTCTAAAAAAAAAAAAATGTTTTTATTCTTGCATAAGTTTATTCTGTGATTTTAGTATCGTTCTTCAGCGTGGAGCACTGTGTTTCTTCCTTTTTTTTACCCGTATACCATCCCGTTCTAAACAGTTCCCTTTTAAATGAGTAACGATCGACCTATCGAACATTTCTAACTGATTAATAAGATTGATTTACTCTTCGTTAAATCAGAAAACTGCAGAAGATATCCTGACACGCTATGTCGTAAGCTCAACAAATACATCATTGCTTTGAAATAATGCTTCGAAATTAATTAATTCAACGGCTTGTTTGGATTCTTTGTCTTACCATGAAGACACTTTTCAAGAATGCTGTCAGCACTTAAAGCTTGGAATATTGGTACGAGTAAATCAATATAATCATATGTTACCATTATAACTTCTTTATGATTTTCCGGTTAATTTGTCAACAGGAATCTTGCACACGCAGGCGATATTTTGTTTCATTATCAACGCTTTCTAAAAGGTGGAAGAACACGGCGGCTACCAATTTTTTCATCACATGAAACTTATCAACATGTTGACGTATTGCCATCGCATAAAAATTGTCACCATTTAATAATTGGATTGTCACCATCATTTTTTCTGTGAACAAACTCATTAAAAACAGTTAAAACTCCGTAGTATTGTTTTTTAGATTTTGCAGTCGGGTATCGACCAACTACTCCACGTGACTGGAGCACTCTCCACTTTTAATAAAAACGTTGACCCCATGTGGTTTAGCATTATAATGACAAAAGTGTTGTGGGAAAAGCTGTCACTATCTCCAATAAATGTGGTCTAACAAAGGTTAAATGTTTTTATTGATCGTTTAAGCATACTGCTGTCGATTCAATTGAATCAGTGTATATTTATATCAAATGGGTTTTTTTCTTGTTTTAAAGAATGGTTCATCACCATTTTCATTTCGGTTTCTCATGCTGAAGATGAAAAAAAATTTTATTTCCATTAACATATTGGATCATCACACATAATATAGTATATCACATAATATTTAGTTATTGACGACCACAACTTAGCTGACCAACACGACAACACATCTCTACCACTCAACACATGTGGTGAGGAAGCTTTAAAATCTTTATTGCTTCTGAAAGCGAAGATAGATTCACTATCAAATAAAAATATTCAGCTATATTGTTGCGGTTTTTTTCAATGAATTGTTACTTTTTGTTAGGTGCTGAACGTTTTGGTTCTATTCACATTTTTTGGTTTTTGAGCATTTGAACTAGCAGAAGAAATTTCAGTGTAACTATTGCTTTTAAAATTTTTTATTTGGCTTAAATACATTCTACTAGAAGTCTGCTTTTTCTTTGATCCTCAAATTTTAATTTCATTTTAAATAAATACCATAAAAAGAGTAACAAACATAGTAAAAAGAATAAAAAAACATAGTAAAGTACCAAGCCATAAAATAGTTATAATTTTTCAATAATGCTGTTTTTCATCGTTTGATTTATAAACTTACTGAACTGTTTTATAAATTTTATTATTGACATGTTAATGAAGTTCTAAAGCTTGGTTTCACTGTGGCATAGTATGAGAAAAATTTTTTAGTTTAATCTTATTCCACATACTTTGAATTAAACTTTTACGTTTACTCTTATTTTTAAAATAGAATTATTATAATACTGTTAAGTGAAAGAAAAATGCGATTCAGAAGAAGAATTTGATTTTTTAGAAGAAGAATTTTTGTTTTATCGATCTTAAAAAACAGTGAAGAGGGTTACGTGCTATGACAACTTACATGCATAAGAATAACTTCAAACGAATAAAATGAACAATAAGTATTTAAATGTATTATATAGCAATTGTATATAACTGTTAAAGTTGAAAATATGTTTTTATATCACATCTACAGATGTCGTTTCTATCTTTATTGTTATAATGAAAGTCGAGAAGGGGCAGTTGATCGTGAATAGATAGGAGATTATAATGGAGTCGATGGGTATTGAGGCAATCTGACGTTAAAGCCTGCATGACTAAATTTGACTGGTGCTGGTATCAACAAATGCATGTGATGCATAAAAATTTTATTTAGATTTTCTTGCTTTAACAACCATTTTTCATAGTTGAGAATTTCTTTAATTCTAAAGCAATAGCCTTGCCAAACAAATCATCTTGGTCATCTTCCATTTCCTTTACGTACTCTTCATTTACTTGCTATCTATTTAGGACACTTTTATCTACCTGTTGAATAATATCCGAATCGTCAAACTCCCCTTCTTTTGTTTGCTTTATTGAGACTTTATTGTCTTCATTGTTTTTAGAGCTTTCTTTGCTAAGTCATGATCCAGTTTTTGCTATGTAGTTTTGATATTTTTTGATAGGATACTTGTCATCATCACCTTCTTCCAAGTTAGTCTCAATCGTATCATCGTTAAAAAATGGGCTGGAAAAATGTCTTACCTCCTTGCCTTTGAACTTAAACACTCCAGCAACGACATAATCTTACATTAATTCTAAATTTTTCCTTCCTTTATGACTAAATCAGCCAATGATCAGGATTTTTTTGCAGCCTCAAACTTTTTTCTCTTTGTCAAAAACTTTCTCTTAAAGTTAGCGAATAACAATTTTCCCTTTGTAATTCAAATTGACTGGTAATAAAACATCGATCAAATTAAAGATAATGATAGGAACTGCTTACATGACAATAAATTTAATAAACTTTGCCACGAATCATTTTTCGTATCATGTTTCTTCAAAACAAAAGTAAATAAATAAACGAATAAACAATTTTTATAACAATAATAAAAGGAACGTAATAAAAAAAAATCTTGCCGTCGTGAAAAAACTTTATTTATTATGCTAATTCTTCCCAGTTATTGCTTTTCAGGTCTCTACACTATCTGGGTTTTGATGTAAAGACACTTATTTTAAAATCTGTTTGATAACTGCCCTTCTTCATAAAGCGATATATTTACTGTCATCTTGTTTAATACTATACCTTGATTTTATTGTTATGAAGATAAAAATCTTAAAAAACTTTTGATATACCACATTTCCCAATTGATTTAAATACATTGTCAATAGAATGGAAAGCGGCATAATTATTCGCTCAATACAAAAAAAAAACTTCTTTTGATATATCAAATTTATTGGTGATGGTGATAGCAGTTCCTAAAGCATTGTTGTAATACCACTGTTAAATCATACGGTGACAACGTTTCTATTAAAAGAAGAGAGAGCATCGGGATGGTGTACGGAGAATAAAAATGGCATAACAGTGTTACACACTGATAAAATTAAGAATTGAGAAATAAACCCTTCCACAAACTCCGTAAATGTTTCTGTTAAATACGATGAGAGATGACTAAAAAATATCAAATTTAATGAATATTTTTAACAAAAAGTTTTTTCTTTGGAAACTTAAATATGGATGAAATCCAACTATTTCGAATGAATTTATATTTTAAATAAGTATTAAAAAGACAATATATATTTATTTATAGAAAATCTATTTAGTTAATTTGTTTACATTTAGCAGTAAACAGTGATATAAACTTTGATTTTTTTGGTAAATAGTATGTAAAAAATCATAAAACATAATGTCTTTACACTGTGCTGTAAAGAACTGCTCTAATGATTCCAGAGAGTTTACATATGCATTGTAAATTTTTCCTCTTTGCCACATATACTTGTACATATAACTATATTCTATTCCATATATACTCCTTTTTTTCTTTTGTTCGGTTCTGGTGTACTTTAGAGCTCCCATTTGAGCTCATAGGAAATAACCGCTCAGCAAGACAACCAAAAACTCTTCACACCGAATCCAATGCTACTCCTGCGCTGAGTAGGCGGTACCTGGAACCTTACCGTTGGGAGTCAGGTGTCTTACCAATTTTGCAATTTATTTATATTTAATCATCATATAGAAGGTTATTGTTACAATTAAAGAGTTGAATCAATTGAAAATGGCTCTGCAACAAAACTTGTATCAACAGTTTTTATAACAAGGTAAATGTCACATTTGAAATAAAGTGAAAAAGATATCTCAACTTTTTATTTGAGAAGTTTATCAAAATTTTAAATTTTTAGATAATTAAATGAAAAACTATACCTACCAAGATTTGGCTAATTGCTGCATTTAAAAATCAATATTAAAAAGAAATTTGGAAACTTTGCATGTTAAGCGAATGTTAGTTTCAATCCCTTTAAAATGATAACTAATCAGGTAAGATGATTGTGCTTTCTTCTACAGGTAATTCGATCATAAGCATCATGCTACACTAATACTTTGAAATGTTAAGTTTAGTAATAAAAGTAGAGGTACACAAATTATAAAATTGACACAGATATATAAAATCTTTTATGATAATTTAATCAAAGCATATTGCTACTATAAATACCCGTGTATACGTCAACCTTGTGTATAAGTTGTCCCTGATTTTTTACAAAAATAACACACACAAAAAAAAGAACTAACATTGCCACCAATGTTTCAAATTAACCTGTAAATGCATTTCTTTCTGACTGCTAGCTAGAAAACATTTTTAAGCTAGCACATTATAAAGCTTATAGTCTTCAATAATTAATGAGTTTAAGGCAAGTTGATTTACTGCTATGTTTAACAAAATAACATTAAATTAGTAAAAGTATAGTCAGATAGTAAAAAGAAAGGTATATATAAATTTTGAAAACAAATTGTCAAACTTTACTATGATTATAAAGTCAATTTTTGTGTTTTAATACTTCATTTACATTATACTAAATAGACGGGGGTAATTTACCGTTTTCCAAAATATTAAAAAATTAATATAAATGATAAATTTGAAAGTGACTTAAGTTTGTAATGTTTTAAAAGTAATATTGTAGTTTACATTTTTACCTTTGGATGATTTTTAAAGTCGAAGCATATATAGTTTATAATCCTAGTTTTAGTTATATATCATTACACACTAACACCAGTTTCTGGGTGTTACTTTATTAGTTATTCCTGTATTAACAACTGTTAACCCCTGATTAGAGAGCAAATCAAAAAATTACGCCGTGGGATGTATGGTTGAGCGAATTTTGTAGGCGGAAATGGGCGCTCTAAGTATTCCAACACCCGCCACGTGAGCCCAATTGGAAATATTGTCTCGGCCATTTGTTTGGTCCCCATTTTAAATATAACATTCTAATTCTCATTCTCTTTCTCCGCGCATTAGAAATAGTCAGCCAATATTTCAAAAATTATTAATGAAGGATTTCAGAAAAAAGCATGTCGCCTAATCTTCATTTTTGGACCGTTATTAATTTACTGTTAATATAATATTATAACTTTGTGTCTTCGAGTAGGATTTTGTTTTGCGTAGCCATAAACCATTTGAATAAGTTTGCAATAAACCTTTTATTCTTCTTTCTTTTAGTCCTAATAAATTTAAAATAAAAAAATATGTGGTCAGATATTCCGTTTCATGAAATTTATGTAAAAGCGCAATTTACAGTGTTTAAGGAGTAAAAAGGTCTCCAAATAAAATTCTATAGATCAATTGAGTCCGACGTCTGTAACTTTTCCATAGGCGCATTATTCAACCATTTTTAACGTGAGAAGAGCTAAAATTGGCAATAAATAAAACAATAAGTAAAAACTATATTATATTTTAAACCACTAAGTAAAATAAACATTTTTCAAGTTAGGGTGATTTAAAAAAATTCAAAAGTGCATACCCTAATTTGGGATATGATGTAGATAGTAGTAAATGTCAATACCCAATCAAAGATGATGTTAAATTTAAAAATAGAATCGATCTTTCATTTTTGATCAGGATAATTGCTCACTCATATGTGGTAATCATATCGACTGATATCTTGTCATAGACTTGCGATAAATACGTTCTTCTTTCTCTAAATATAGAAACTTATTCAAACATTTTCGGAAGTGCTATAATCGAGAAATAAATAAAATATTTAAAATGTTTAATCAAACGTTTTTAACACTTTAATAGCCAGTGTACTAAGAAGCATTTACTGCAGCAAATACAAAAACATACATTTGCTAATAAAAATAGAATAAAAACTGTGAATTTTTTTAAAAAGTTTATAAAAAAACTGCTTGGTTATCATTATATAATGGAAATAAATGGAAGGTTGAGCTACGTTTTTCAAACTTATTAAAACTAATTAAACTATTTGATTGTAATTGAGATAATATAATTTATACTCCATATTTTGGTGACGAAATGCTTTTATAAAGAATACATTAACGTATTTTTATGTTTCAACTCAACATGTTAATGGTGCATACCTACATGCAATTGCTTATAACTTAAAATTTTTTTGGCTGATAGGGCCAAATCAATAAACTTGCACCAATAAATAAATAATCATTAAATTTTACCGTTATTGGCAATCCATAACGCATTAAAACCATATATTTATTTCAAAAACGAAATACCTCAGGAGTCTCTTTATTGTTTATTCATCTAAAGTTAGAGGGAAAATCGCAAAGCATGTGACAATTCTTTAAGAAGACTTGAAAACGTAAAAAAAATTACTTGCACATGAAGAGTTATTAAATTCGTCTGAAAAATCTTCTTAAATTATATATTACATATACATAATATATTACATTATATTATATTATATTACATTAT
>JAUZNK010004196.1:0-10535 GCA_035046665.1 Euphysa ruthae | reverse complement strand
TTATCCGGTGATATGATGAAAATCATACAAGCCAATGTATATTAATGTTATACGGTGATATGATGAAAATCATACAATCCAAGGTATATGAATGTTATCCGGTGATATGATGAAAATCATACAAGCCAATGTATATTAATGTTATCCGGTGGCGAAAAGCAATCTCGTAATCGAATTTTATGTCTAAATGTATAAAAATTATATTTAGATAAAATCTTAGCTGAAATTTTTCCTTGATTTTTTCTACCATGGGTTATCTAAATGGTGCGTCCAGCCTTAAGGCACCATTGCACAGAGATCTAAACTAGCAAATAATTTTTATACTCTGCAAACAGGAACAACATATGCCCAACTGCTTCACAACTGCTTTCGTTAGCCTCCAGCTAACGAAAGATTATCATCCAAAAAAATTATGCATTAAAAGGATAATAAAGAATAAATAAGGACAGTGGGACAACTTGAATTAGCTGAAACTGAAAGAAAAGATACTGATTCCCTAGTAAAGTGGGGTGTAGTGTAAAGTGGAGTAGTAGTGTAGGTGTGTAGGTAAGTGTTTTTCCTGTTCAAGTTGGCACTCCTAGTCTTGATCAAGGTTTGCTTTGAAATTATATATAAAATATAAATCAGGAATTCAATAAATAATTTCAATAAATCAATTATTCAGAACAAGCGAAGCTAATCAAAGAAATGTAAAATTCTTTGAACTACATTCATTATTCTTTATTTACATATTTCAAATATGCTATATATTTGTTTACTTACAATAAATATAGAAACTAGCGCAACCTGGATGTTTCTATAGCTTTAAAAGTTTCTAATTTAATATTTATATTAAATAAAAAAGGGTAATCTGGCGATATACAACACATAGTTATATCAAACTTCGACCAAGGTTTTCTTTGGATTCAAGAATATCAACTTTACTTCATTCAGCGATATTTCTCTGCCATCAAAAGTCTTGTAGCGCTCGTCTTTAATAAATCTTAGCTTTCGTTTCACACTTTTACTATTTTGCCATCGGCCACTTTTTTTCCACGGAAATAGCGTCTTCTCAAAAGAATGTTTTTGCTCAAGCGTTTCCATATCTCGGTGTAAATGTGTTGAAAATTCTTTTAGCAAACCCAAGAGTTCTTCTTGTTCGTTAAATTTTCGTTGGTATTTCGCCAAAAAACCTAAACGTGAAAATGGTAACATATTTAGTATGTCAGCATGTTTTAAAAAAGTAGTTGTGTACACATTCTCATGATATTAACGACTTTCACGACTATTTACTCAGATTCGCGAAAATAAAAACTTTCAATAAATTGCAAACTTGTGAAATTAAAACTCTTGAGATTCCAAAAAGTAACTTATTTCCAGTTAATACCAAAAAACAATATTCTTTCACTCAAATTATGGTCTATTCACAATTAAAAAACCAATCTAAAAATTAAATAATAATACTTAATCAAGAACAAACTTTTAAACCAATCAAAAAAGAAGATAATCAACCAATCAAATCGACTAAAAAAGAAAATAATCAACCAATCAAAAATAACTTATACCTGGATCATGTAGCTTTTTGCACATCGTTTTTTCAATAACAAGACCAACAATGAGAAATAATACAAGAAGGCAACCAGAGATATAAAAACTTTGAGCTAGTGTTGGCGAATCTACACTCAATGGAGATATAGCCTTAACTACTCTCTGAGTTCCCTATAGAAAAAAGCAATTATTCGATAATTATTTAGACAATTCGAATATGAGAAATAATGACTCCTGACGAAAATGAAAAAAAGAAATCTTTGTTATAAGTATTTGTGTATAAACTGCTTTAAAAAATGCTTATTTAAGCAGCCTTAACAACTATACTAAATTCTACACAAAAAGTGAAAACTTTTAAATTATCAAAGATGTACCATGCAAAACTGGTGTGAGAGTGGTAAACCAATAGAAAAAGAAAAAAGAACAATAAAAAAATTTTAGAAAGCAAAAAAAGATGAATTAGAGCCAAGAAAAAAGAATTTTACTGCACGAAAATTATGATATACCAGGAAACAAACAACAACAATTGACAAATAATAAAAAAAAATTTATGAACAATTAGCTTTTCTATGGGTAAGTTGATATCTTTTGTATCCAATATCGATTTGAAAGGTAGCTTCAAGGATTAATTAGACGGATTGAAGTTATTTTGTTGGTTCGAAGGATTAATTAGACAGTTTGAAGGGTTATTTAGAAGGTTTGAAGGGTTATTTAGATGATGAATTTGGAGGGTTATTTAGATCATCTGAACGGTTATTTAGACTATTTCTTTGGTTGAAGTGTTATTTAGATGGTTTGAAGGGTTATTTAGATGATTTGTAGGACTATTTCGATAATTCAAAGGGTCATTCAGATGATTCTAAAAGCTATTGAGATGGTTTGAAGGGTCGTTTTTAAATCCTTTTAGTTTACTCTATATTTTTTACGATGATTAAACTATTTTTTATGAATCAAAAATTGTTATCTGTATTTGGTAATGCAGTCTCTCATTGTGCCTGCGAACAACCATGGCATAAGACACTGACGCAAGAGACCTTGAGTAAGAAACTGCTCAAACAAATCAGGTAATTTCAAGTCAATAAAATTTATTTGCGGAAATTCTTTTTTAGGTATTCATTCCTAAAGAATAAAAATTTCCAAACTCTCTGAAAAGTGGTTAGTCAGCAGTAAAATAGACTGAAATATCACATTTAGATTATTGCTAAAAACATGAGGAACGAAGATAAAATTCAAAGCAGACATACATTGAAATGAGCTGCATGCTTAACAACGAGGTCTGAGATACTATTTTGGTTTTCCTCCACATAAAGTCTAAACAAATCAACAATATTTTCTAATGGACCACTGACAACCAAGCCATAAGAAATTCTTCCTAGTAATATGCCGACATTGACCATGTTGGTTTTGTTAAAGAGGTTCGCATTTGCACCTGCTTGGTAAGAATCAACAAGGAGACCGTCAACTTCACTTTCTTCAACAGCTTTTGATATCTCCTCTATAGAAGTGTAGATCAAATCTGAAAATACACATTTTCAAAATATATTTTAACAGTACATGCAAAACTAGTTAGTTTGGTGTCAAACATAGAAAGTTCAATCAACTGATCTTTTTTAAAGAAACAGCTGCAAAATCAAAAACAAAAATTAACGTCTATGCTGATGATAAAGAATCTCCTATGATTTATAAACATTATTTAAAACCAGATAAATTAAATTCACAAACTACCAAGCTGGCTTCATAAGCTCAAACAGAGTTAAAAACAAGCTTAAAAATTGTAAAGTTAAAAGAGCGCAAATTGAATCTCCGTCATACAAAGCAAAGCGGTAGTTAGTAGACAGGAAGTTACAGTTCTATTTTGTATTTTACATCAGGCTTTAAGAAATAAACAAATAAATAAATAAATAAACGTACTGAGATTTTAATATGTTTAAAACACGATGAAGTATTTTAGAAACTGAACAATTGGTATTGGATAAAGTTTTATTAAATTAAAAAATGAACAACATCAAAAATGTCTGTATAAACCTAATAAGCCTAATGCTATCCGACCGAATACTTTGAATTCAGTTAAAATAGAGCTTTAACGTTGCCATGCGACCACAAAAATTTTCTTTTTAGTAGTCACTAGATTACAAAACTCTCACAAAAAATTTAGATATTAAACCTTAGTGTAATTAATATACTTCTTGAATGCTTTTAGTCTAAACATTATGTTTTGATGCAAGAAAAACTTCGTGTTTTTGATAAATATAACTATATGATATATTTTATAACATATATCCTACACTTCAATCTATCAAAATAAATATAAAAAAAAATTTGTAGAATGCGAAGTACTAAAGGTTTTTTTAAAGTTAGCTCCATATCTTGATTTCATATGAGCAAGTTTCTTATAAAATGATAATTCGACCCATAACATGCAAATAATTTAAAGCCTCTGGTTAGAATTTAACTTTTAAGAAATCTTGTACTAAGCACCTTACTTACCTGAATGAAGGGCAGCGTTCTTTGTAACAGCAAGTTTGTGCTCAGGCGAGCGTTCAACAACAGCTACCTAAATAAACAATCATATAAGCTATTTAAATATCCAAATACAATTTTTACCAGTAAATTTAGATGGATTACATCATAAATACTTCTATCTTTTTTTTTTATTTTAGCCTTAAAGTTTTTCAAGCTTTACCCTACAGTTTCAATATACTAACTAGCTTATGTATTAACACTAAAAGGAGTCTCCAAGATTGCTATATAATCAAACCACGCCATGATAACGGAAACATGATAACACGATAAAATAAAATTATTACGCTTCGTGCCGATGCAAATTATTGAGTAATCAATGATGCAAGGATTTTGAAGTTTATCTGTCTATACATGCTTTTCGATGAGAAACTATTCATTTTCTATGATCAGGTAAAGTGTTAATGAAGGGAAAAAAATTAAACATGTGACAGGTGGCAAACCAAAAAGAATGTTAATTATAATTATAATTAGTGTTAAAGGTACCATTTTTATTTTCAAATTGAAATTTTTTAACATAAAAAACAATTATACCAAGAATTTTACAGCCAATCATTTCTTTTATAATTAGCAAGCAAAATTTTGTTTTCATGGCGTTATTTCGATTTCAACTCTGATTTTTTGCTCAAAAATTTTGTTTTGTAGGTAAAGCGGGCATTTTTTATAAATTTTTTTGAATATGCTTTTTTGAATACTTTTTGTAATTAAAAAATACTTTGGGGTTAGCATATTTTGTTTCAAATTCTCCTTCTGTAAATCCGATATATATTCCCATAATGGGGGAGATCATAAAGAGTCAAAATTATTAAGAGATGATCACCCATGGTTCTGGCGTACTTAAAGCTCATGGCAAATAACCGCTCAGCCAGACAACCATAAACTTATTGCACCGAAACAAATGCAACTCATACAAGCTGAGTGGGTAATACCCAGATTTGAATACCCAACCTTATGATTGGAAGTCAGATGTCTTACCAACTGAGCAATTCAGGTACAAAGTTTTAATTATACTACTGTGGGTTACCAAGCAGATTGATGAGGCAGCAGTTGGCTAACTTTCACTTAACTATGCCAAGCTGATATGTCAAACAGGTTGACCTTGTAAACCTGCAATAAGTATTCACCCAGCTCATCTTTATTTTCTTTGGAGCACGGCCTCGTAAGCCAGTAACTTTTAAGTGCAACTTTGCGTTATTTATAGTATAATGACTTTAAATGTGGGATACTTTTTAGCAGAGATTAATTTATCCCCTTAAAATGTACAGACTCATGGTGCATTTCAGCTATTTCAATCGCATCTCTGTTTAGGTAGTAATCAGTATAAAAAAATATTCAAATATTTCTATTTGCTTTAAAACCTCAAAACAAGTTTCCATGTAAAAACAAGCTTCAATAACTTTTTCATTCCCATAAGCGCTATCTTTTTATAAATTTAAGCTGTGAGAAAAAAATCAAATTGAATTTAGAAATCAAATACTTTGTACTTAAATAAATACAAAGTTAAAATAAATATAAACAGCTTGCAGACATCAAAGCAAAATTTCATCATCACAAGAATGGTACCATTGAAAAACATTACCACCGGAAAAAATTGAAAGATGGTTTTAAGTGGACAAAATTTTCTGTAAGACCTATAAAACAATAATGAAATATCAAGAACTTAACATGAGGAAACTTAAAATAGTTTGATTTTAAATTTAAAAATATATGGGAACAAGTGGGAGATCTCAATTAAAATTGTGTGTATCGCATTTTGTGAGTTTTATAAACAAAAAATAAATGTATTAAAATGGAATGTTATTGTATAGATTTTATATGATGGGTGCTGTACTTTTTTGAAAGCCAAATAGTCTTTGTCTATATAAGCCAATAAAAGGCATCGTTTGTTCTCGTAATATAAATGCATTTCTATAGCAATTCTTTTGTTTTTAATCGTATGTAAATTTTAAAATAATTTCTTACCAGTAAACCGTTGAGTGAAGCTTTTACAATAGCTTTATCAGATGCTAACAAGAAAGCAGATATAAAACCAACAACCTGCGAAGCGCATATCATACTAACAAGCGTATAAATTATTATTAGTATTCTGCCACTAATAGTTCTCATACTGTAATCACCGTATCTAAAGCATTTATCATAAAATAACAAGACGTGAAAGTCGCCTGTTTATCTGGTTCGGCCATCTTAGTGTAAACAGTGTTTTTTTATCTAATTTGCTCAAACTTGTTTTTTTACCATTTTCATTTAACAGTTTCATTAACCAATATTTCAGCTGCATCCAAACTTTTATATTTGATGGCAATAAAACAAGCCTACCTCACAACCTGTTATACAAAAAATTATCATAATTCAGATGACTAAACACCTGTTTTTTCCTCTAAGTAAGCAGCAAGGAGCAGTGAATAAAAACAAATGAACAACAAAATTTACCAATGCTCAATATGTGAACCAATAAAAAACAAAAACAATTGCAATGGCTTAAACCCAGACCTACTGCGAGTCTTCAAAATCTTAAAATAGGCAATGGCACCTTTTAAACACAGTATTTAAACGTTGAAAACTTTGATAAATCATCTGACTTAATCAGACATTCAACATAATAATGTACTGGTGATCCTCAAAAAGCATATCCCTGATGCACTTGCAAAGAATTGAAAATAAAAATTGTTGCATTCGTTAGAGCCTGAGTTAACCTGAAGGCGGACCTTCTGCTCAGCAAAACAGCATCTTCTAGCCTTTTAAGTGTGATTAAGTAGAACAAAAGAATAATAGTTCCAATAGTTTGTGTTGGAAATCATGCACTTCCAATAGCAGTCCACTACCCAACACAGGAGGGAGATGGCAAGGCAAACGAATATTACAAGTAACTTGTAAACGAGGAAACGTAATATTCTGGTGATAATGGGTCAACTAGCTTTATCAAAGAAGCTTATCTACTTGTAGTGAGTACAAACTTTCAAAAGAAACAACCAAAATTGTGAACTGATATAACTGATATGAGCAGTAGAAAAGCTCAGCTGAATCATATCATTTGCAAGAGACTATAAAATTCTTCCACTCGTTCCAGCTTGAACACAAGCAGATGTTGAAGATGTTGAAGACAAGATGTTTAACAAAAGAAGATGTTGGAGATGTTGAACAAAAGAATAAAACTAGTTACAATGTGTAAAATATTCTGAAAAGAAAAACTTCATAGCTGGCACCAAAACAACCAGCAGTTGGACATTTGAAGTATGTTGGCAAATATGCTGTAACATACATCAGTTATACTGATGAGGGACAAAATTGGGGTTGGGAAAATTTCTGAAATGATCACTGAAATGATCAAATGCAAAAAGGCGAGAATAAACACTTTTGCTGTGAAAATAGAAATTATTTGAAGGAAGGCTAAATATGTACTCCAAGGGAAGTTATTAGCACATTTAGTAGCCATCATGAGTTTTTCTTTATTTTTAATGAATAAGTCAAGGGGTGAGAAAGGTACTTGTTGTGATAAATGAAAAATACAGTGGCTTCGGGGAACTGTCACAATTAAGAAAAAAAAAGACTGGATGAAAATTTCACACAAATTAATATTAGAAAATGTGAAGTTCAGTATAATATATTTCCTGAAATCAATAAAAATTATGCTTACCCAACTGTAGTAGCAGTGATAAATGCCAACCAAAAACCTCTAAAACAACCTGTGACAAAGCTCCTTGTATCTCTCCACCCTTCCTATAAAACAATTTTGTTTTATTTGAGGTCTCACACTAGTTTTGAATCAAGAATTTCCTTACGAAAATGCTGTTCTCACTTAGTTAAACGAAAGCCTTGTTTCTCCAGAGACCATAGTGGAACAAACACTTGTTTCCCAGTTGTTTTGTTTACAGTCAACCTTCAAAATATACCTTTAATAAGTATTAAAGGCTTAGTTAATTTTTATGTGTGAAAAATGGCTTGATGATGGGATGAGCTGAAAATGGCGGGAAACATTTAAAGATAGAGATAATATTTCAAAGAAAAAGACCTTCAACATCAAAAATAGTATCATATATCCCAGAACCCAAATCCCGCCCAATTTCCATTTCAACCGAAAATTTATTAAAAATCAAAAATTAAAGAAAGTTATTTATGCAGCCAAATTAATTAATTAATTAACTATCAAATATTTTTAACATTAAATTTTTGACCAAAAAATTATTTTCATTTACTATCGAAGTGGAAATACTTTTCTTACCAAACCGGATTTCTTACACATCTCCTTAACTTTACGCAATAAAGGTACCAAGTGATACGATAAAAAAACATAAGTTAATGTAAATACCGTAAACCAACAAATAATGCCACATATACAAACAAGCATGGTAAGCACAAGCACCAATGGCCACACATCAAAAATTTTTGCAATCATTTTTATTGCAAGTTGATACGCTAAATCTCTTCTAACAATAAACAAGCTACCAGGGTGCGTAAAACAGGGGACAAATCTCCCTCCTAAATAAAATGGGTCCAAACTGTATGCCTAAATCTTAAATTTTTTAAATGAAAATAGAAAAATGCATTAGATAAAAAAAAAAATTAAGGTTATTTTCAGGCCAAATTTGACCCATCTTGAAATTGTGTGCAAAGATCTCGGGAACTTTTTTTCTTGATAGGAATATGGCTTAAAAATAAAATAAGATATAAGATATAAGATAAAATAAGGGAACAATTTCTTTGTTTCAAATTCTCTAATGACAGTATTGAATTAATTTTGATTTGATTTTGATCTATTGGAAGAATAACATCATATATAAAAAAAAATTATGGTATATAGCATACATATAGTGAAATATAAAATACCGTTTTTAATTAAAAAGGTCGTTTAATTTAAAATGAATTTGAATGTAACTTAGTGTTCATAAAACACCCACTTTTGTTTTCAAGACATGACATTACGAATAACAATAATAAATTATATAAAATATTAAAACAAGAGATTTTTAAGAACAATCGAATGGAATTTTTATAATTCGTTTGTTTAACGTTTAAAAAAAATTCTCTGTTGACAGTATTGAGATTAATTCTATTTGGTAACCATTGCCTGGATTGAATTATTCTCAATTAAAATATTCTTTTCAAACTTTATCATTAAAGAAATGGGGAGCAAAAAAAAGTACCTTACTATAGAGAATTTTTTGTGTTACTACCAAATCAGCTCCAGCTGCAAAGCAAGCAAAACCAATAAGGAGAAAGATTTGAGAAAAAATTTGATCATGTGATTAAACGTTTATGAATTTTTTAGTTTTCAGTCAATATTTCATTTCAATTCTTGGGTGTTTTCATCGTGTGCATGAGCAATCGAGATTTCATTATGCCTGTTTGGTGGAGCACCATTATATTTTTTGTGATTTTTTAAAACCGAAAGCTAATTGGTGATATTTACAAACTTATTTTAATTCTGCATATGCGCAATAGAAAATTCATTACATTTGTTTGATGGCTCAAACCATTTATGGCACGTGTGCATGTACCACTTTGGGCAGATAGGGCATTTTATGGAGACAAACTCTCGTCTTGATGAAATTTATAATAAATTAAAAATCTTTATATAGTTCATAAAAGGCTCAAAATTGCGCAAATGAAGTAAATGTAGGGATTGAAATGAATTAAAATGTCAAAATTAGGATATAGCAAACTTACAAGTACTGTGGTTTTTATTACTGTACTGTTGTTGTTATTAAACTATTAAGGAAGATAGATCTTAATTATCGAAGACAAGAAACCAGATTTCAGGAAGCGTGTATGATATGCAGTTTATGTGGTTTGGGCTTTGTAGAGAGTGAATCGATTCTATAAATATTGCCAAATAATATATATAAGGTATATGCAAAAGCATTTATTTGCAATTTTTAAAACTGAAAGCTAATTCATGATATTTACAAAAATTTTGATTGTTTTCATCTTGTGCATGCGCTATCTAAATTTCATTATGGTTGTTTGGTGGAGTACTATTATATTTTTCGTAGTCTTTGGTTTGAATTTTGTGGAGAAAGTGAATCGATTCTTTCATTTTATACAACGTAGTTTCACTGAGTGTAGAAATATATGGTAGATTAACAAAACAGATTCGATCTTCCTTGATTGATGGACTGTCATGAATAACTGTTGGTGAGAAGGAAGGTTGTGATATTTTCGTCTCATGCATCAAGTCGAATCGATCTGTCATGATTCCCTTAGCATGAGAGAAGAGAAAGCTTCCTTTGATAATATTTGAATAGTTCGAGTTTAAATTTATGTAATGATTAGCCTGTGTTAGTTTATAAGACATGATGTATATAGATTTTTTCTGGAGCTGTTTTACAGATGTGTGAAGAAATTTGAAGAAATTACTAGTTTCGTTTTCGATTGTAAACTTTATTTTTCAAGGTAGGTTTTTGAGAGCTTATTTTTAAGTAAGTAAGTAAGTATTTATTCACTATCAATAAAAATTTTACAAAATAAATGTTAAAAACGTCGTTTTAAAA
>JAUZNK010004195.1:0-10536 GCA_035046665.1 Euphysa ruthae | reverse complement strand
AAAGAAATATCAATTCAACGTCCGGCTAGCCGGACGTTGAATTGATATTTCTTTTAAGGTATAACTGACTACTAGAACACTTAGGGAGAGAGAAGCCAAAGCTACATACTTTGAGAAAATTCGCTCTCATTCATAAATTTGCCCCTTTGTTGAACAAACTTACCCCAACCTTACATACATATTGTAAAAATATGTGCTTTATCTTTGAAATCTAATAAATATTATACCGTTTATATATTATTTTTTGTTTTCATAGAAGTAGAAAAACAGAATATATAAAACAGTAAAAATATAACCACTCGAATTTTAAATTAATTTGTTTTGATGAGATTCCAGATTGGGAGTGATTCCACATAGGTTCGTATGAAAACTACATTTTTATTAGCTTGTTAAGGGCTTATTTAAACGAAGGCGATTGGTTTTTTTTTTTTTTTTTGAAACGATTGTTGGGCTCTAATTGTGGATCAAATAACTCACAACTACCTTTATAAGTTTTATAATTTATGGCGCCTATGGACTAAACAATTAAATTTACCATACCAATTTCGCGCTTACGTTTGCCAATCACTGTCACATCTATAAAGCCGTTTTAGTCGGTAAAAGGTAGCAGCAGAATTGATAACTCTATTTGGGCATTCACAACCAGTTCTGTTTTCCCATCTTTTTCATTAAAATTTCAATTATCATTTTCCAAGACTCTACTGTCTAGTTTAGCAATTAGTTTTTTATTTACAACGGGGGTCCAGTTGGCTTTGTAAACATAATGCCCGTGTACTATACTTCTATGTTTTACCCTGAAGAAACTGATATTTACCAAAAAACTCTATAACCATGTGAAAATCAAAGTATTACGGGTAAATAAAAAGTTCACAAACTTTTGTTTTCAAATTATTCCAATTTAAAATTTTTCGAATATTGTAAACGTTAAACCCGATAAACATTCGAACGTTGCATAAAAAACAAAGCTTTATCAAAAAAAAAAAAAAAAAAAAAAAAAAAAACTTTCTTTTTCAAGAATGACCGAGTTTTCACATGAAACATCCCACAAAGGAAAAAAGAATACGTATTCAAGGGAATTTTAAAAACATGTTATACCGTTTTTTGAAACAAATTCAAACAGAAATGCTGCATTGAAGTTCAAGATTGAGGTAAAAAGAGTGCGAAAATGGCGTCAAAACAAAAAAAATATTGTAGTAATGAAAAATAAACTTCAGAGATTCGAGGGTGGTGGTAGAAAGTAAACAGAAAAACAGCTTGAGGATGAGATTATAAAATGGATACTAGAAGGGCGTAGTAATATGCTTCGTGTTTCTCGTAAACTGATCATGTTAAAAGCAAAGTCCAGATTCGACAAGATGTGTGTAGAAGATAACAAATTGAAAGATTCGTTTACTGCAAGAAGTGGGTGGTTGCAGAAATTTTTGAAAAGAATTCATCTCTCATGCAGGTGGGCTTTACTTTGAACCAAAACCTTTTTTCCCAAAAACTTTTCTTTTTTCTATATAAGTAAATTTTGACTTTTTGAGGTATACCTTTTACACTTTACTTTTACACTTACTTTCACACTCTTTTTACCGGTAAAAAGAGTGTAAAAACGGCGTCAAAACAAGGAAAATTTTGTAGCTAAGTAAGTAAGTATTTATTTTGCCTTTGAAAAAGATCAATTTTAATAAACAAAAATAAAACAAACAAAAATAAATAAATACATTAAATTCATTGATAGACCTTAAAATTGTTTATATTATGACAATATTTCCATTGTGATCCCTCGATACGATACACACAAGAAAAATAAATAGAAAAAACTGACTTAAAAAATTGTAGTTAATTCAGGTAGAAATTCGGTCTACGAACCTTATCAAGTCAACTTTGTTTCTATGGTTCTTAACATTATTAGGTAGTGAGTTATGAAAAATAAAAATCAGGAACTCGAAGTGCGGTGGTAGAATGTTTACAATTTAAGTTGGTAAGGTTCGTCACCCATGTCCGTAGATCGAATGTGAAGGCCGAATTTGACCCTGTCAATATTATCGCGGCGGATGAAACACCAATTTGGGTAGATATGGTAAATAGTACTACAATCAACAAGACCGTTGAAAAAAAAAAACTTATGCTTAAAACATCTGGTCATGAAAAAGTTTGCGTCACTGTCTGCTAACTGCCAAAGGAGACGGTATCAAATTGAAACCGTTTATCGTTTTTTCCAGGGCAAGAGTCAGACGCTTTAAATTAAGAATTCAAAACAAACTGTATTGTTGCATCATCAATCAATGATTAGATAGACAAGGAACTTACGTTACCGCGGTGCAAACAAGTTGTTGGATCTTTTTCCTTTGGTAAAAGTTTTCTTGTGTGGGATACATTTGAAGCTACGAGCTTCAAATGTATCTCATATGACAGATGAAAATATTTGAAAGTCGAAAATCCTTTAATTCCAAATGGGTGTACAAAGTACATTCAGGCCCTAGATTTGGACTGGAATAAATCATTCAAAAAGTTTATTTCTGATATGTACGATGAATGGTTAGCTAATCGTGTCCATCATTATACGGAAGGAGGAAACAAGAACCAAGTCCCGTGACACACAGTTGTAGAATAAATTTTACGTGCATGGGAAATGATAAAAAATATCTCGTTGATTCATTCAAAGGATGTGCCCTAAATCTAAAAAACACGGCTTGAGTGAAGACGGTCATTTTCTAGATGAAAATCAAAAAGACGATGATTTTTTAACTGTTGTTTAGAAATGTAATAAATACCTCTTTTTAACGCTTCCCTCTAATTAACGCCTCCTCAAAACCTGGAAAATTAAATAAACGCCCGGGCGTTTATTTAATTGAATGTTATTTATTTTTAATTCAAGTCTCTGCGCCCGTGAGCCACACAAAGCGGCTTTCTACCTAGTTGACTTGTTCCACGTTTTTGGCTTAGTTTAATTTAGGATGATATATCGTACGTAAATTTTGAGAAAATTTTTTGTGAACATTTTTTGTATTCACACTGTACAAAATGGCTACGTTTTCTTCGAGAACAATTTATTTTGCAAAATATGGCAGAAATTTAATATCAAATTGGCTTGCTGATAGCTGTGAAGAATGTGAATCTTCTCGTTCATCTTCAGAATCAAATTTGGATAACTTTAATATTGCGTAAGCAATATGTGATCTTGTTTCTAATGTCCTTGCAAAACCTCAAGAATCGCTAGGTAATATTAAACAAACAAATCTCAAAATATCAATCCCAACATGAATGACAAACTGAATATAAATCCTGATGAAATATCAAATCGTTTCAATGCATTTTTTCTTCGATTGCTGGGAAAATTGATAATAATATACTAAAAGCAAGAATTTTGCAATGATTCTTTTTTCTTAAGCCCAACCACTTCTAGGAAGGTTGAGGATTTTATAACGACTTTTAAAAATTTTCAACCCATTTTAGTGAAATTATTAATTTATCTATTTCGGACTAGATTTTAATTATTAAATTCGATTCGATTTATTTATTTAACGTTGAATAATAACACAGGTAAAAACGAATACAATAATACCTTCAATAATACCTTCAATATTCATGGATGCTAATACATTCCAACAAAAATTTAAAGGCAAGAACTAACAAACACTCAAAATTACATACAATACTTACATGAACAAATTTTACCTTTCCAATCCTTAATTCGACGTTTAAAAATCTCTAAGGAGGGAGAAGTTTTAATAGAATTTGGAAGCATGTTCCAAATAAGATTACCTTTAAACTGGAATGAATTTGTCCCATAAATTTTAGAAAATGTGGGAGGAAGATTTAATTTAAAATTACTTCTATGGTTATAAAGAACTAGTTTTAATGAGAAAAGATCTGGAACTAGTTTAGGATTTTTATGATGAAAAGACTTTCAAGTCATCGGTAACTACAAATACTTTGTGTGCACACTACAACTGTTTTTAATAACTATAAATTCGTCAAAATCTAAATAAAAATTGTTGTAGATTGTTCTTAGTGCACTCGTCTGAACTCTGTTTATAAGATTCATTTCCGTTTTGGTACAAAACGTCCAAATCAGAGGGCAGTATGAAAAATATGAGAGAGCATGTGAATAAACTAACAACCTTGACTGAGATAATGACAAGGGGTTTCTGAGACGTATAATGGCACACAGTTTCTGGTTTGCATTTTTACAAATACTAATAGTGTGACTGGAAAATGACAGTTTGTTATCAATTATTACACCTCACAGCTCTACCTTGCTTTTGACAACAATCTCTTTATTACAGATATATAAAGATAAATCTATACTAGTTGTTTTTATTCCAAGCAACATCAATTAGAATTTCAAAGAATTTGCGATAAGGCAGTTTATAGAAAACCAACTGCATATGTGGGAAATTTCAGTTCTAAGTTTACAGATAACTGAATCAACAGTCGTTTCGCAGGCATATATATTGTTATCATCGGCAAAATTTTATAATTCAGTTTCTTTGAGGAAAAGAAAAAAATCGTTTATAAAAATATTAAATAGAATAGGACCTAAAATTGAGCCTTGAACATCTCCTGAATTTACCTCAAGCCACTTACTAAATATAGAGCTTTACTTTGTTTATGTCATTTCAGATAGCTCTTCATAAAAAGTAAACTACACTTTGAGAAACCATAGACCTCAAACTTAGCTAGCAGCAGGTCATGTTGGGTACAGTCTTAACCCTTTTAAAATACCAATAAGAATTTTACCTATTGTCCCCTTGTTGTTCGAGAAACATTGCCACTTTCGCAAATGGTTTAATAATGCAATTTTCGTAGAAAAACCTTTGCGAAAACTACAAAGACTATTTGAAAAACGATCTTTAGAAAGTGATTCATGTCACCGATTATGATATAATCATCGTATTTACGCAGATAAAACTCAAAAATTAAAGATAATTCAGATAAAAACATTTTACATTTCTTCTATCCAGGTTATAAAAAGCCATAACTAACCATGTTTGGTTTTTAAAAATAATTTCGAAAGAAATAGCCTGTAAATTCAAAAGTAAAGTAATATTTTCAGGAAATTTAGAAGGAATGTCATGCAGAACATAAGCTAGTAAATCTCAACTTGTTTTTAGATTTATCAAAGTGATATGGTTTTTTATAACTGTTAAGAATAAACTAACAGGTGAGAAAACTGCCGTCTAGCTTAGTTTCCGCGATGATGAAAATTCTAATAGAATCTTTTAACAGATCAGAAAGCACAGAGAATTTTTTATGATGAGAATTCAGATAGGATATGGCTGGAATTTTCAAATATTTAGATTTATTAAAATTAAAGATATTTTTTCTTGGTTATTAATGGAGTTTTGAGAAGATACTTTTGATTGAGATCGAACCAATGAATTAATTTAATCAATGATGTTGTTTGCAAACGTGAAAATTCCTCTATCAGTTAAATTAATTCCATCTTTCCATAACTGGTCTTGAGGGATGTTCGAGTTATCAAGATGGTGGAAACCATTATCAACGCACATTTTATGAAGCAATCGATTTATATTTATATTATTATATTATATTTATATACCTAGCATCAAATTCATCAACCGCACGAGTAATTATTGACGAAACGATGATTTTAATAGAATTATTTTGACGACATTCGAAGCCAATACTGCGTAATTCGTTAACAATTTCTTGATCAGACAGCTTTGAGGTAAGTGGTCTTGGTGAAATGTCATTGGTAACAGAGTGAATAACTGCCATATCATGAGTTGCACTAGAAAGGGTCGAATCAACATAACCTTTTAGAGATTTAGTAGTGGAACCAGGAAAAGATTGAAAGAATGTTAGGTATTTAGGTGTGCTATTATTAAAATCCCTGTGACTAATTCTGCGAATCCTACTGTCTCCGAAGACGACAACTTTTTCTTTTTGGTTTGATGAACCACCTGCGCGAAAGAAGATGGACCAGGAACGACAGAAATTTTTGTATTAGTTCTTTGATTTTATAGAATTAGACAAGAGAAGCGATTTTGAACAGGAACAATAAAGTTAGAAAAAAGGATGAATTTTATTTTAACTGATTTCTTAGGAATTTGCCAAGTTGATTGATTAGTTCCTTGATTAATTTGGTACGATAATTATTAAAATTTATAATTAAAGAGATAAATCGCATGTCATGAGTTATACCTCGCCTTGTCTCATATAAATCGAATTTTGTATACTCTTCCCGATATCTGGTTACCCACGATATAAACATTCCTTGTCAGTCCGCAAAAGTCTACATCCGTAAAACTACGTCACTAATAAACTAATTAACACCTTTCAAAAACACTCGATTTCGAGCCTACGCTATTCCTATAAAAACCTTAAATTTTTAATTGTAACTAGCCTGATGATAGGAGCAGCATGTCTCCTGAAACGTCACAATAAAATTTTATAACTCATGACATGCGTTTTATCTCTTTAATTATTAATGCCTGAGTTGACAAACACAAATATTTTTGAAATTAAAATTTATATTGGCTTCATCTGAAAAGTTTGAGTTTAGAATTTCATGTAGAGAAGAGTTGATTTGTTTTTATTTTACGCTCTGAATGTCTCTCAAATCCGAATCTTCTTTCCTTATGTAGCCAATTTCTTCTTTTAAAATATCAACAATGATATTCTTAGACTCTAGCTTATTATATCTTAAAAAGTTTTTGTCGAATTTATTTTGAAATTTTTTATCAAATGTTGATTTATTTTTATCTGACCTTTGAGCGATTCTATTTCGTGTTTTAAGACCTGTACTTCATCAGCAATAAGTTTTTTTTTAAAAGTTTAAAATGTCCTTTCTATTAAGACCAGCAATTTCAACAGTTTCATTAGCTGGATTAACTATTATTTTCAAACAATCTTTAAAGGAAGGTTGTGCTCAAAACGAAGTTAAAAAAGGAATATGAAAAAAAATTTCTATAAAAAATTAAAGCTCGAGAAATTCTTTCAGTTTTCGTATACTTTGAAACATCGTCTTTTTCAATAAATAAATCCCGCAAATCAGGTGGAGAGAGAATTGGTTTTGCAGTAAGAGTTAACAATAAGGATTGGTGTTTATGTGAAAACTGTGAAGACGAAGTAAGAGAAATGGATTGGTTGTGTTGCAGTGAAATCGAAACGATAAGTGAGGTTAAATTTGAAGGTCTGTCATAGTTATATTTTAACTAGCTGTCAGTTAATATATGTTCTCATTGTTTAATAACTGAGTAAATAAATTATTTTCTCATTGATGTAACAATAGTAACAATAAATTACTTCTCTAAATAGTACATATACTTATTTTATGTTTAACATATAAACAAGGAAATGATTTTATAAATAACTTTCTGTAGATGTTCCTATATTTTAAGAAAAAAGTATGCTGCTGAATCCGAGGAGTATAAAAAAACTGTGTTTGAGAAAAACATTGTTGGCAAATGTCCTGTTCGGTTTACATAAACTGAAGGAGATGCATATGAAGAAAACATCGCTCATTGGTAGTTCTCAATTTTTTTTTTTTACTCAGGAAATATAACAGTGTAATGTAAATAAACGACATAATAAGAGACGTTTATGAATAAATTTTGGTGATGTCCCGGGAGTGCTATGACGTCACAGGGGCGGAATAATATATGATGTGATATTTTAAGGCTGGAACCAATTTTTAAAGTGGTTTAAAAATAATTAAAGTCAGTTTATTTTGCATGTAGCTCTCTACGTTTCGCTACTTATAAACAATATATATATGTATGTATATATATATATTGTTTATAAGCAGCGAAACGTAGAGAGTTACATTTGTTTGGAATCCATCTTTATGGTCTTTAATTGTGATATATGCATCGTTTTCCTGTAATTTTTCTATTCTTTCTGCTATGGGAAATTTTTTGTCAATATTCTTAGCTTTTTTATTGATTATATTTAATTTTTCTTTGTTAATTTTCTTATAATCTTTCGTAAAGTTTTCTTTCATTAATTTTTTGTGCATATCAATATTTACTTTGTAGACGTTTCTAGATTTGTCACATTGAACAAGTAATTTCTTAATAGATTTAATTTTTTTGACTTCTGTTGCTAATTTATCTAGAAATTCATTCTTAACTTTGCGAAACTCAATATTCTTAATCGTATACATTAGCACAAACGAATTTACGTGTGGGAGTAAGGTTAATGTTAACTCATTTGCAGTAAGACGAAAATTTTTTCACCGTCCTACCTAACCGTTGCTAAAACTAAAATTCGTACTTTCGCAATCAAACTTATTTCCTTAACGCCAGATGGGGTCATTTAAGATGTTCCACGGCATCTAAGAGGCACAGTAAAAAACAAGTGATGCGCAGCACATCCATGTTATGACTTGAAAAGTACTTACGCTTGGGGGTACATCAAAAGTGTACTAAAGTGTACAGGGGGAGGGGTTAAAAATTGATAAATTTAGTACGTAAGTATTTTTTGAATGGCCCTATATCTGAATGAAGCATAATTTTTTTTTAGTTTTTTAGTTGCACGTTGAAAAGTTCATAATATGTGGGTTGTTTTGGTTTTATAAACTTTTTTTTTTTTTTTTTAAACTTTATTGTTGATTAAATAATGGTAATATGAAATGGATGAAAGTCCTTTTAAAAAGATAGACGAAGAAAGTTTTTGTAGAGAAACAAACCAAAAAGTGTGATTCATGGAGATCCAATTTACGATTATTCGACCTTATTATCTTTTACAGAACAACCTTGGAAAGTGAGTAAAGCATTTTATATATTTCTACTAATTTCATGCATCCAATGTTTTTTTCAAAAATTTCTTTGTGTTTTTTGTTGGAACACATGTCGATTTTTATTGTATTTTTCGTATTTGGCCGACTTTTATACAACGGTTTCTGAGTGTTCCAGTTAAAAAAGAGTGTGAATCAAACAATCTGACTACCATCAGTGTTTTCTCTTAAGGCATTGACTGATAATAATGCTCTGTTTCAGTATGAACAGTTGTTGTACTTATTTGTGCGTTATTTCTAGGTTGACAAATATTCATAAAAAATTCGAGATGATAAATTTCTAGATTTCTTTAATGACAGCTTACCTGATTCTACAGAATATGGAAAGCATTGAACCTGTTATTCACGTTATACCCGTCCCATGTGCAATATTTTACCAAAAACAATGATGACAATGACAAAAATAACAGCTTAAGAAATTTCAAAAGGAGATCCAGTAGCTCTACTAGTAAGTTCAAAACTATACTTACACTTCCTTTTCAGCTGTCTCTTCCGTATTTTTTAAAATAGGAGCTGCCTATGAAAAGCCACGGTGCTCCCGTTTACATTTTAGTAAACCTGTTATCACAAAAACAGGTTCTAGAAGGAGTGGATATCAAACATTGACAAAATACTTAACCATGCAGTCCGCAATGGCTATTATTGACTACTCTGAAAATAAAGATTAAGCTTATTCAAAAGCTGAATTAATGGGTTACACACTCGACGTTGTATTTGCAAAGGAATTTTTATACCACCATAATTGTTACAAAGATATTACCAGGTGAAAACAAAATAGGACGACACAAAAAAATAGGGGAACGAAGCTCGAGAATAGTTTTTTAAATTGCTAAATAAATTTGTAAACAAAAAGATTATTTCAAAAGGTGAAGTTTCACCAATGACGAAGGTGTACAGTGATGGATCAATAGAAAAAGTTACAATTGTCATTGGGGTTGAAATATAGGGATACATATTAAATCATGATTAATCATTCATTGCTTTTGTAGATGATTTGTCTTATTTTAAGAGAAATCAAATTATCTACAGACAGTGTAGTTCTGCTAAGTGACAAAGAAAAGACAAATGAAATTGCTAAACTGATAAAAAATAGAGCTATATCATCTTTAGAAGGGTCTATTTGGGGTCCGAATCCGGAAACAATAAAAAATCCCAACATTGTTTGATTATTATTATGCTCTAGATTGAACGGGATTTCAACATCAGTTAGGTTAATGTATTATATTTAATGTAACGAAAGAAGAAATTTTTGTGGAAAAACTTTTGTAATTGGGAGAAATTTTGAGAAAAATTTCGGGGTTTATCTTATTTATCTCACTAGAACATGCAATATAGTGGAAAGCCATTGATATAATTAATAATCATGATAACGCCAAAATGAAAGACTCCATCAATTTTCATATGGGAGGGTTTCATGCAATTTGCAATTTTTCTTGCCGTAATTGGAAATTACATTTGGTTTGCGTGACTTGATTAAATGGCGCCGATTAAACACGATGACATTTTACAAAGAGCATTCTGAAGGAGAAGCAATGCAACCGTGGCGTGAGAGTTGAGAAATATTTATATGAAGACCTTCAGCGTATAAAACCAGAGAAAAAATGGCTACAGGAAGAAGGCAAAGCGTATTTGCTGTGGGAGACAGATAACTTATCAAATTTGTTTGAGGAAAGGAAACCAGAATGAAAATTTTGAGGTCGTTGACAGTCTTACTTACTTACTTACTTACTTACTTACTTACTTACTTACTTACTTACTTACTCACTCACTCACTTACTTACTTA
>JAUZNK010004194.1:0-10536 GCA_035046665.1 Euphysa ruthae | reverse complement strand
CAAAATTTATTTACCTTTTGCATTATATTATTATTGCCATAAAGATTAAAAGCCTTAATCTTCTACTTTCACTTGCAGCGTAACAATATTTTTTTTTTAATTAAATAAAAATTGAATATATTGCTCATGTTATGGTGTTACGCTCTTCCTGATAAATTATCATAAATATCATAAATACTAGATGAAAATTTATCTTCATATCGTGCCTTTATTTGGAAAAGTACTGTTTTGCACCATTGATTCTTCCACTCAATTAATCCAGCCATCAAATTTTAATTTTGCTGGCTCAAGTCTTGAGTTAATAGCAGGTTTGATAATTTATGCAATTTCATTATAAAGCCTTTATTACAGACCAATAAAAAGTACTTTTTTTTTTTTATTTATTTATTTCAGATCTCTTTTTTAATCTTTAAATGTAATGTAATGCCTAACAATCGAATCTGGATAGATTCAGCACTACCAACACTATCATCAACACAACTAGCTGTGCTGAAGAAATCCATGGTGTTGAGTGTGGTTTCACTTGATACTTTTGAGAGGGAATACAGGCATTGATGCTATTTTCCTTAGCACATTCCTCTTTATCAAGATTGAAGATGGGCTCAAGTGAAATAGAGAAGATTTTTAGTTGTCACAGTCAGCATGAAAAGTTGGAGAGTTGACTAATTGAGCTAAAGTAGCTTGTAGTTCTAGATAAATGTAGCCAGTCAATGTGGTGTACATTACAGTCCCCAAAAACAAAGATAGCAGATATAGCATAGATAGCATATATTAGCAGATGAGTATCATAATTAGCATATATTAGCAGATGAGTAGCATAGATAGCATATATTAGCAGATGAGTGAATTATGGGAACCTTGTCAATGCTTTCTGTGCGGAAGGAGGACGGTATAAAAAAAAATATAACTGGTCAGCTGTCGAAGAGATAGACGTAAACAAATCAGGGTTTTTAAGACATTGTATAACTAATAAAAAATAGAGTTTATTATTTACCATTGCTCCCAATAAAGCACTAATTCCTTTTTAGTTACTAAACTGACCAAAATTTCATGACCATGAAATTTCATGACCATAAAGCAATCGATCTGCTTCTGCAAACCTCAAAGGTGGATTCCCTAAAATTATTTCTTCAATCGCAAATTTATTGCATATTAAACACATTGCACATCTACCAAAATACATTTTTTTTGGTTGTTTGAGGATTTGACAACCCATGAAAAAATTTTTGAATTCATAGAAAAAGGTTTGGATTTATCAAAAATACATAAAAATATAAGTTATTAAACTTTATTTAATTGCTAGTGGATAAATAAAATCAAAAACAATATTTTTCTTTAAATGATAGAATTATCAAAATTATCATAACAAGTGTTTTCATAAATCATTAATCAAAAACATCTGTTAACACCCTTACCTGACTTTTCTGCATCATTGTCTTCAGTATCAAATGATCTTTTCTCTAAAACAACAACAACGTTTTGATAAGGTGACTTTGAGAATTTCTATTGAAGCATTATGGTTTTTTTTTTTCATTGTTTTTTAAAACCAACATTCTATTTGAACATTCTAGTCACAAAAAATGTTAAATTAAAAACGTAAGCAAATTTTTATTTAATTTTGACCTTGTTATTCCATATTAACCTCAACCTTCTTATTCCATATTAACCTCAACCTTCTTACTCAGTATTCTTATTAAGTATTCTAACCAATTAAAACGCATTTTAAATTCCCAAAATTAAAAAATTTGATTTAGCTTGATGGTGACATTGATGCTGACATTAAAACTGACGATGATGCTGACAATGATGCTTAAAAATAAAATTTTTCAAACATTGCCAAAATTTTCATATAAATCAGTTTTTTTGCAAGTAGAAGGTGACAACGAGCACCTTCTCAAAATCTACTTTTTCTGAAAAATTTTTTCATACCAACCAAAAAAACTGTTGATAAGTTTAGTTATCATGACAGCTTTAAAAATCTAGCATACTCAAGATTTTTATTTTATATCAAATAAATTATTCCTTAAAAATTCTGTTTTTTATTTCAAACCATTTTAAGAGAAACTAAGTTTCATGAGCTCACTCTTCTATAAAAGGTGTTTAAAATTTAGTGCTTGTTTTTATTTTTATGAAAATCTTTTTATTGGGAAATATTTTTTACCACCTAATCGCCACGACACTTTTTTCTCTTTTTTTTTCTACTTTTATCATGAATAGAGGAAATATATATTTTTAAGGGAAATAATTATTATTTTAATCATTGACAAATATAAACAAACATAATAATATTCAAAGTACATATTGCAAAGCCATTATAGCATCTGAAGATTTGTCAACCTTTAAACCTAATTCAGCATAAAACTACATCGACCATTTAATCTTACCAATACATTTTCAAAAACACTTGATCATTTTATGTTCTGATTTTACAAACTAATTTTTTGGATTACAAATGAAATTTTTAGAAGAAAGAACCTTTTATTAAAATTTTTTCCATGAAAATTTTCATTTTTTTAACTTTCAAACGGAGAAAATATTTTTTTAAGGAAATGTGTTCATTTTTTTAATCCTCATGCAAATTTATTTAAACTAAGGTATGTAATACAAGGCAATGTCGAGATTGATCTGTAAAATTATCTTAGCATCAATCAACAATATTCCTGTCAGGAATATTTTGATGAAATTTTTGTTATTTTCATGTTATCTTACCAAACGATGGAATTTTGACTTTCATTTGATAAATAATGATAATGTAGTAATAATAAATGAATAAATAATTCTGATAAATAGTTTGTGCACTTTTTCGCCAACAATTTTTTTTTAATTAAATACAAGAACCAGTTCTTGAAGAAAAAGTGTGCAAATTGAAAATGCGTCATGTTAAAAAGCAGTTTTAATTTTGCCAAAAATTATCTTTTTTTTTTTCAGAAGCAAAAAAAAGTTACATAAATTCATTCTTTTGAATGAATAAAATCAAAATAAAACAAAAGAATTTTTTCAAAAGAATTTTAATTAATCTAATTAAAAACCATACAAATCAAAATGAATGTGAAACTCTTTACCTTTAATCCAGTTTTTGTGATTAAATTAAAACAGTTCCTTGCATGTTTAATTTAATAGTGTGTTTCAGAAAGCTGTGTCAAAGAGCACTGGCTGTTGTAAAAGGTCATGCAACACTTACTGAGTAACACAATTTATGCAATAGATATACAAGAGAGCTTTGAATGAATAACCTTAGATTATTCTTAGAATAAAATCTTTCCATTATCATGCTTTTATAATTGAATTTCTTATTTTTGAAACAATAGAATTTTGGATACTGACATATGCCACCTAAATCAAACTTTAATAGAATAATTTTGATTCAATTGTTAAATAAGCATGGCAGACCCCTATGATATATATCAATGGATACAGCAGCAATCAACAGTAGGTCCACCAACAGAGTTAACATTTATACAAGAAATTTATAAGAATCAACCTCAAGAAAGAAGTAAGGAAGATCAGTTTTACTTTATTGAAACGAAATGAAATATGTGATAAACTGCCGTGATTCATTTTTTTAAATGCTTTTGTTATTATGCTGAAAAAAGGAAGGAATGCAGAGAGCAACTACTCAAACTTTTTGCTGAGAAAATTTTTAAAATCTAACAACTCAGTCAACCTTAACTGTTTGTGGTTCACTTTTAACTGTTTACCATCACCATCACTGTGCTCTCTCCTTCATTGTGTTCTCCCCACTTTCATTTTGCTCCTCAGCTTTCAAGGTGGGCAAAATTATCTTTATAATTCATATTGATGTAAAAAAATTCTAAAATTATATAATTATAAGATGACATATAAACAATTGTTTATTATGGTTTTTTTAGCTAGTTATCATTTTCACCTGTCAATATTCTAAAAACCTGATTCTTTTTGCCTACAAATTTTGTCAGTGAATTAAAAAAAATTATTCATCTTGGATAAAGCTCCAGAAATATTTCTTTCATGATTGTTGAAAGTAAAATTTTCAGCAAAATCTACCATCTTTAATGATTCAGCAAATTATTAATTAATTGTTTGTGGATGTTGCATTCAAAAGCAAATATAAACCAGAAAAGTATTCATACTAATCTCTGCTGACAGCATGCCAAAGACCCAATGTCATGTCACACAGCAAAATAAATTATTGTATTACAAAACATACAAAGGAATTGACACATTAACAATCTGTTTGAGAGAGAAGGATTTTAATCTTTATTTTTTCTTTGGACTTAGTATCTATTGGTTTATACCCCTAATTCTTTCAAATTCAAAATTTTGATATCTGAAAAAAGTTTAAAGTTTAAAGATGTTTAAAGTGTTGCTGTCGTGGGAGCAACTCCTATGCTCATGAGTATATCTATACTATCTATACAGAGCACATGTATATTTTAGCTAATGACATTTTTTTTTCTTTCCAGTTTAAGACAATGAAGCAAAGCTTTAAATGCATGAAATAGATACTATTCCTCACTGATAGATTCTACAAGTTTCTTTGCCTTGTTTCCATGACAAAAATGTTTCAATAAAATTGTTGTTAAATCAACAGTTGCTAAAGAAGTGTTCTTCTTTAGCAACTTTTGATTTAACATATTCTTGAATTTAAATAAAACCAAAGAGACATTGATAATTTTTTGTAAAATTTTCTTTTTTCTGCGTCATTTCAAAAAGAGAGCTTTACAGTTTTCAAAAATTCCTCTGAAATCCATTTATTTAGAAAATCACTGCAAGGCATTTTGAGCTAGATTTAATAAGTTACACGGAAGGTTACATGGATTATTTCTATTTATTAGAAATTTATTAGCAAATTTTTGAAATTTAATTCTAATAAATTTTCATAGTAATTTTATTAATATATAAATAATTTCAAAATATAAACATATATTAATATATAAATTTTCATACTATATAAGTAAATTAAAACCCTATCTTTGGTGCAAAGTGACAACACCATCTGCAACAAAAAGTGAGCAAAATATTGCTGAATAGATTATTGAACTTTTCTGCTTTAAATCTTCTTTGCAGGTTTCTGGCCATGGATTGTTGGAACGTTGACTTTCACATTTGTTGCTATGATGTTTGTTGTATTGGTTGGGTTGGGAAAAATATTCAAATGGTAAGAAAGAAAATAAAATTTGCTATTGACTATTCTCCAATGTTTTCACCTTTAAGTCCCAAAGGACATAAGGACAATATCAGCAGTAAGGAAAAGGCGTAGATTATGTAATAAAACAATGTAAGGAAAAAAGATAAAATTTTAAGTAAAATTTCAAATCATCATTTTTTGTTGCCATAGCAGTCACCAAAATTTTAAAAAACATTTTTAAAAAGAGTATTAATGGAACATAGTTGAAAGGATGTTTTGGTATTGGTCATTTATTTTTATTTAGGGAAGAGAGCCACGGTAGAGATTTTGAATTATTAAAAGACATATGGAATGGATTACATTGGCTTTATAAGAAGTAAGTTCAAATTAAACACCAAAATTTGTTACTTAAAGAAAAACTAAAAACTTAAAAAAAAAAATATAGAAATTTTTTTAGGTTCTCAAATTAAAGTTTCTAAATATGATAAAATGAGAACTTGTGATATCAATGCATAGCTTCACCTCATTTAAAATTTGTGAATGACCATTCATTACAATTTATAGCAAAGATAACCACTGCTCATAGTCAGTGGTATCTTTTCATTAGCACCTTAAAATATTAAATTATGTTGTCATGGTGACAACATAATTTAATATTGTTACTGTCATTTTTATCATTACCATAATCATTATCATTAATACGTTTAATTATATATTTTATATTTATATTATATATATTATATTATATATTATATTTAATTATACGTTTAATCATCTGTTTAAAATTAAAATTTGAAAATTATACTGATCTGAAGTGAAGCTTTAGTAACAATGAGAAACTGCAGATTTTAAACTTTAGACTTGGCAACATTATTCATTTTCCAAGGTAATGATGAAATCTCAACAGACAATCTGATATGGGAATAAAAAAAATCCCTTAAACAATGAACCCAAATTATATTTAGGAAATAAATCAATAAAGTTTTACATTAGAAATTTTAGAAGTAAAAGTAGGTAAATTTTGTAACCCACCTCTTAAAACCCCTTAAAATAAATTCAAGTCTGCGATAAATATTTAGATGCTGCAAAAACTAAATCGACCAACTACAGGGTTAATAGTTTAACAATGAGGTTTTTCGATAAGTCACTTTATACACATTTGAAAAAGAAAAGCATTAGAGTGTGTTAAGAGAACAGTTTTTAAGAATTTTTAGGAATTTTGAAATGCTGGCAAATCAAAAGATAATACTCTAATTTCATGTCAAATTTAAAATTAAGTTTTTGAAAAGGATTCTGAAACAAAAATTAAACATTTCAATGTTGTAAAATGGTCCCACACTCAGGCCAAGTACCAAAAAGCTATCTATGGCACCTCTAGCATGCGAAACTCCAAAGATGAATAAAAAGATTTTGAGAATAATAAAAAAAAGTTGTAAGATCAACCTGGAACAATCAAAGTATTTTGAGATTGACTTCTAGGATGCACAAATTTTAGATGCACGATTTTTTTTTAAGTGTGCCAGACACATCGAAAAATTCCAAGATGACAGAATATGGGAAAAAACATATTCTCTGAAGCCATTTCTTAAAAATCAAATTTCAGAATTTTCAAAGCTTTTTGAAAAAAATCTTCATAAATTTTTGACACGCCAAATCACCTGCAAAAGTAAAAAAATATTTTACAGACACCATAGAAAATTTATCATCTGATAACATGACATGGCCAAAATATAAGGTCAGCTAGATACTAATAAAATCAATAAGCCTTGGAGTTCACCGTGCTTTGTAATGTAAAAATTACAATTTACAAAAACAGGATTTTTCCTGGTTCTGTATTGTATGTATGGATGATTTATTTCCATTCAGTGGTGTTAATGAAAATGAGCTAAAATTAATGAATGAATTAATGAAAAGATAAAATGATAATTAATGGAACAATTAAATGATTGTGGTTCAAAATTCATTTCATAAAGAAAAAAATTAAATTACCCTCCCATCTGAAATTTTAGAGAACTTAATTATGAAAGACCTAATTAGATGGTTGGATTGTAATTATAATTAAAATAATATAATAATATATTTATGTAAAAAATATATTCAACTGCAAAAAATATAAAACTACTTAAGTTACTTTGAAATTAGTTTTCTTTTAGGACCGTTTATTTTACATTTGTAAAATGTGATTTTACATGCAATTGAGAAATTTTTTCCAGTTAGAAAAGAAAAAAAGAAAAAAAATAATGTGTAAGCTTTAATTTTCGTGTGCGAAAATTAATTATCTCGAGACAATTTTTTCTCCTTACGAAAATACTTACCCACAAAATTTTTTTACTATTGCAAAAGTATGGCAAGCTTGTTGGCAAACAAAAGTCAAAAATGGTGGATGGTACTTGACAATAGAATAAAACCGCAACAGAATTCAACAATCAAAAAATTTTCTTATTCTACCAGTGATTACTATACAATAAAGATGTAAATAGAAATAAATTCTCTGTCGACAGTATTGAAATTAATTTTGATTTGGTTTTGATCTATTTGAATAGATTATACAAAGAAATTATTTTTATAGTATATGGTATCCCTATATCGTAGACATATAGTGAAATAAAAAATTATTGTTTTTAATTAAAAATATATTTCAATTTAAAATAAATTCAAATTTAACTAACCGTTCTTAAAACACCCGCTTTTGTTTAAAGACACAAAGTTAAATATTAAAACAAACTATGTTTAAGAATATTTGAATGGAATTCTTTTATTTATTTATTTTTTTTTATTCTTTTGTTTAACGTTTAAATAAAACTTAACAGCAAATACCTAAACTCAACATTATTTATTCCAATAACTTTCCAAATATTTAATTTAAAAAATCTACTGACTAAAATCAAATTCTTTACTGTCAAAATCCTGGCCAACTTTAAAAAGTTCTTGAGGCTCTACATTATTTTGCTTGTTTTCAGAAAATCCCCAATAGTCATCATTTTCTTACTCCTCTTACAATTTACTCCCTTTACAATTGCATTTCAGAACTACAATTTGGATTCCGAAAGTCATTGATTATGAAGTTAAGATTAAGTTAAATGGTAAACACCTTTATCCGTCATCATATATTAAATATCTTGGAGCCTTAGTTCATGAACATTTATCATGGAAGCCTCATGTCAACGAACTTACTTAAAAAAATTAATCGATCTAATTGCACGCTTTCAAAAATACAACATTATTTTAACAACAACACAATTCGCTCTATTTATTTTTCAATGTTTTCTTCTCATATTAGTTATTGTTGTCAGGTTTGTGGTCAAAGTGGAAGCTATCACTTGAATAAAATACTATCAGTCCTACGCTCGGCCTTGAGAACCATTAATTTCAAATATTTTCATTCTGATGTTTCTTCTTTATTTCATACCTTAAGAACGCCGTCGTTTTCTAACCTTGCACAGATCTCTAATTCATTGTTTATATTTAATTCTTTAAAACTAAATTTGCTAGTTTCTATTTCTAATTTCATCATCAAGTCATGAATTTCACTCTTATTATCCTTGTGATATTCAAAATTGGAAGCTAGTTCTACCTGAAACCCAGAATTAATTTGGGAACAATTTTTTATAAAAGATACACCGTATTTTCTGAGGAATTAGATGATTTTAGTGCTACCCTCAGCTAAAACTACTACATACGGAGCCAATGCACTTCTTTCTAAAGCTTGTTTTCTCTGGAATACTCTTCCGACTGACTTCAAAAATTTTTCCTCTATTTCTTGCCATGTAACTTTACCAACATGAAATAAAGATTATTGATTGATTTATTGATATTGTGTGATTGATTAACCTGTATTTAAAAGTTTAAAATTTGGAAAACACTCTATAAACTTCCAATGCACCTCTGAATGGAATAAATCAATAACTGGAATTAAAAACAGTTTCATCGCAAAATATGGAGAACTTTGCTTCAAACTCTTTTCATGACTTAAATAGGATTTTATTTTATAAACTTATTTCTAAAATTATTCTATAGTTTTATTGTTTTTTCCTTCTTTTTAATTTAATATTTAATTCATATCCAAGGCTTAACTTGCTTAAACTGTATCATAAATATTGAATAAATATTCTATAAATAAATTATCTAATTAAAATCGAAATTTATTTTATAAAGTAAGTTTTCTCCCTTTGGTCAGCTTAATGCTATCATATTAATACTTAATTATAACTTTATAAATTATTAATTATAACTTAATAAATAATAATAAATAATATAAATATAAAAATATATCTAAAAAACCCAATAAAATAGTATCTCAGTAATTTATGAGACATTCCTTATTTATTTATTTTATTTATTTATTTTATCATGCTAAAAGTTCTTCAGAGAAGATTGGTTTACTTTGTTATTCACCAGTAATAAACAAACATAAAATTCACTTTTGATTCCCTTTTGTCTCAATGCAATTGTGTTTAATTTCAGATGCCAAATCAACACCAAGAATGGTAAGAAAATATTTATTACCTTTATATCTTATGAAATTTTCATAATTTTTTATTTTTAACAACAAGCAGAGTGTTTGGAAAACTTTCTTTCTCACAAACCCAGTTTTTTGCCCACCACACTTTTAATCTTCTGATACCACTCCAAAACCATATCCACTAATCCATGACTTTTTTCAGCACCGTCATATATTGACTACCCTCTACACAAAGAATATTTCTGAAACATTTACTCACGAGCCTCTACATCTTTACAAACCTACTTTTTACAATTCATCTAACTCCCTGTATACACCATCCTTATTTACTTAAAACATTTATTTACTTCAATCTTAATAATGGGGGTTCTTCTATTTAGATAAAACTTGCATTGAAAAATCTGCTCTGAAAATGAGCTGGTGACTTGAACTAGTTTAAAAAAACAAGGGATCAGAGCACTGTTTTTAAACAAAAAATAAATGTAATTATGTTTATGATCATATATTTTTATCTTATTTTGATTTTAACTTTTTAACAGGCTTATCAAATTATGAGCAAGCGATTGACCTGAAGCTTAAAGAAGTTCATATTTATGAGAAAGGGAGGAGAGTATCCGTGATTAAAAAGATGTTTACTTCTGGTAAAGATTTAATAACAAACTTATTTAATGTAACACTGACTTCCAGAATAAAAACACGAATATTTCTCCCAGGGAAAAATAAATGTCTTTTTAGTATTATAAGCTGAATACATGTAAAAATAATTTTAAAAATTTTAAAAAGGACATATAAATAAGCCATAACTCATATCACACACACACACGCACACACACACACACACACACACATACATACACACACACACACACACATACATACATACACACATGCACACAGACACACATACATACATACATACATACATACATACATACATACATACATACATACATACATACATACATAC
>JAUZNK010004193.1:0-10536 GCA_035046665.1 Euphysa ruthae | reverse complement strand
GTGAACCAACAAATTGCCGAGACAATATTTACAGATGGGTCAACGTGGTGGGTCTTGGAGTAATTAGAACGCCATTTGCGTCTATGAAATTTGCTCAACCAAGCAGCCCAACCAATTTGAGCTAGCGTTGCATTACGCAATGAGTTTTGCTCAGAAACTCAGAGATAACATTTTTATTTCTAACAGATAACGATTTTTAAAACCTGTAGGTATGATTTAAAATATCTAGAATGTCTTTAATTTTACAATACACAGGTAAAATAATTATCAGTATAAATTTCTTGTCCATAAATATTTTCCTTCTTGAAATAAAAATAATTTCTCATATAGTTCCTAATCCCCCCAAAAAAATTTCCAGATTTATTTTATAGGCAGGATTTGGGCTTTGTTATTAAAAAAAAATTTTTATAGACACCGATTCTTCGTGACACCCAATTCTGGGTACCCGAAGTTTACAATTCTATAATACAACCAACTCCTACACCTATACGAAAAACAAGTCGTCTACAGTCTACCCTTGATCGAGAAATTTATTCAAAAGCACATGACACTTCTTATTTACAAGCTACAGATCATGAAGTAAGATTTTTTTTTTAACTTTTCCAATCACTATTGTTGCCTGTCTGACCTGTTAAGCCATTGGTTTCAGACATTTATATTTGTGTGTTTGATCCATCCATGTTTACTTAGACTATTTGTTGGCTCCAACGCTAAACATAAAAATGCAAATAGAGATCAAAGCTTGTCAAATAATTTTGAGTAGAAGCTTCTTACCTCTAAATAAAAAACACTTAGTTTAAGAGGAGAGCAGAATTTTAAAAACTATGTCCATTTTACATACAGGAAAATTGAAAGGATTGATCAACCTCCAAGCTTAGTCTCAGGTAAGGTGCATATATAATAGGTATTATATATATTAAAAATAAAATAAAAGGATATTCATAAAAATTTTTATTTCCAGTTTCGTTGTCCACCAACAACGTTAATTATTACTCACCTAAACACTCAAGGGCATCTATTCGCATTACTTACCATGCTGCGTTAAACAATGGTGTTTAATAAGGTGTTTCTAAAACATTTATTCGATGATATTTTTTCTAGTTTATTTCAGGTTTAAAGCATTTTATGTCGTGAAACATTTTACTTTTAAATGATTTTATTCTGACATAAAAGGTTAAAATAAGGTGTGTGTGTGGGTGTGTGTAATATACCATTTTTATGTTTGTTTTTGCTATTATAGAGGAAAATATTTTCCTTTTATTATAGGTGTAAGAGTTATGGGAGGAAACCATTTAAAATATAACTTCATGTCAAGATATCTTCTTTTTCGATTGTTTTATTTACTAACTTAGATTTTCTAACTTAGAAGCGGATCTTTTTGAGAAAGGTGGGCTTTGAGAGATGAGAGATTTTTTTTTTGGGCCACCAAAAAAGAGGGAGCGGGGTAAAAGGTAAATTTTCAGGCAATCAATGTGTGAAATTTTGCTTTATTTTTCACATTAGGAGTATAAAGAAAAATATAGTTGATCAAAAATGTTTTTTTTTTATAGCTGGTTGGAAGCACTAATAGATAAAGAAGAAATCAAAGATATTTGTTAAAAATTATTAATTTTTAAAATTATTAAGATTGTTTGGGGGTTTGTTCCAAGATAGAATGCACTGATAAGTTATTGAATTGATCCTAAGATATGGCCACACCCAGTTATTTTAGTAAGAGATCTTTCAAAAATAGTTGAAAGCAAGGAGTGTTGATGTTACCAAACAAAAAGTCAGTTTGAGTACTGAATTAAATCAAACAATGGAAGAACATTACTTAATAGTTATAGGATGTTGCATGGAGACAGTCTTGTTTGAAAGTATATAATTTTCATGGCTCTATTTTGTAGGGAGAAATTTTTTGCAAAATGAGTACTTATAGATTGGTCCCAGACCTAACAAGCATATCGCAGGTGAGAACCAAAAATCATGTGGTAAATATTTCATAATCTTTCAAAGTTGACATAATGTGATTTGTGATATCTAATCACAAATATGTGATTTTAAAGAAAGGTTATCATCAATTACAACACTAAGATATTTAAGAGAATTAAATGGAATAAGTTTTTGACCACTTATTCTAAAATTTAAGGATTTAGGCAGGGTATGATTATTTTGTTTAAAGAAGTTGTGTGTTTAGTTCTGAATAATATAAGATTGGTTTTACTGATATTCAGCAAAATATTATTGGCACCAAGCCACTGAACTTGCCATGACGTAATTTATATCTCTATTTAGCTTGTTAAGTTTTAAGTTGCAAATTTATGTCATCTGCAAAGTGATAAGTGTGAGAGTACTTTATAGATATGTGAAGATCAATTAATCTTTAAAAGGAAATGCAATTGCCTAATATTGAACCCTGAGGAACACCTATAGATAAAGATTTTGTATTCGAGAGAGTCCTTAATCAACAAATTGTAGTCGATTTGAAAGATAAGTTTTGAACCAATTTAAAGGAATACCCCGTATGCCATAATAGCTTAACTTAAAGTGTAGAATTTCATGACTGACAGTATGCTTTTTGTAAATCTAAAAATTCCACAAGAATACTTTCCACTGTCTAGAGATTCTCTGATACTTTACATGATTTCAATAAGAGTCTGGGTTGTTGAATGATCTTTTCTAAAACCAAATTGATGTTTATATAAGCATTAAAATCTATTTAAAAATTGGTAGAGCTTTTTATGCATGGCTTTTTCTAAAATCTTGCTAAGATTAGACAGTAAAGAGATTATAATTAGAACAGTCAAGTTTAGAACTTTTTTTGTAAACAAGAATAACCTTAGCTAGTTTAAATAGACCAGGGAACACACCACTGCTAAATGAGTTGTTTAGAATAGTGCTTAATGGATTACAAATTAAATGCGAAGTCAGTTTAAACATTGCTGTTGGCAAGATATTTGGACTAATACTTTTCCCTGTTTTAAGGGTGTAGTTTATACAGTCAAAAATCTCTTCTTTTGTTACATCCATATATTCGTAGTTTATAAGTATACTTGAAGTCATTAATATCACCGAATAGAGGACCTAACTTGAAATTATCAGATATATTGCTGCCTAGGTCAAATAAGGATTTTTCAATCCAAAGTGGTAGAAAGTTCAAGATCAGAGATGGAGGAGAAAGGACATAAAACCTTAAGAGCATTTTAAGTAATACCAAGTGGGATCTTGAGTTTTAACATATAAGTTATTTTATCAATTCGATATCATTTAATATGGATCCATTTATGGCATAGAATAGGATTGTGGTTATTTGACTACAGGATAATTACATATTCCACAAGGATGCTTTAACGTAAAAAATTAAAATCAGGCTCACTAAAAAAAAAAAAAAAAGAAAAAGCAGCAAAAATATGCCTATTACATGTCCCTGACAGAAAAAAGTACTCTAATGAACTTTTGGAAGAATACAAAATATATGGGCAAATATATTAACGGGTTGAATGTGATTTAGGCAGAAAATCCTGAAAATGCTGCATAGAATTATATATTTTGAAATCTAATTCAAATGTAGCTTAATTAGACTTATTTTGAGATCTTCATATAGGTACCAAATATAGTTATATTGAAAAACCACAAACATGGATAAAAATAAAAATTGTCAAATGATAATAACCAAAGTAGTTTGACTGTTTATCCCTTTCTCTTTCTGGGTAACCTTGGCTGGGTAAATTAGGTAAAATGTGAATTTGCCACCAATTGATTTGTCTTCAACCAGGGTCTTTCTGAGAGCGAATGCGTCTTTTCTGCGATTCATAACCGCCTTGCAATACCTCTGATCGACATAAATTATGAGATAGTTTGTTTCTAATGTTATGTTTATTTGCTTGGATAACTTTGATCTTGAGGTCATTTGAGAAATTCCAGCTCAGAAATTTGACATCTATTGCTAGTGGTATATTCTCGTGTTTTTCATGTTGATTACCCCTGTGTGCTCACTCAATGTTATCAATAATGACATTAATTGACCATTCAGGAATAATCAAACTAATAGCATGTGTCAAGATACTTGTTGCTTATGACCAGGTTTTCTCATCATTATCTTTATGTATGCCTCTGAAAATAAGATTGATCCTCAGAGAACGATCTATTTGCTCTCCAGATTGCAATTATAAGAATATTAGACGGGTGCCTTATCTTTTTAATTGCAAACAAAAAAATTTAAACTGTTAAAAGTATTTTCCTGTCATGAGAAATTCAACCAATGTATATTATATAGAATACAGAACTGTAATTGTATTAGAAGTTTACCTATTGAAATTTTTAAGTTTTCATTATTTTTGTAACTATTTTCAGGTATTTGATAAGGAGAATCATCGAGGTTCAATGAGTGGTTCAATTCGCAGAAATAACACAATGATGAAACGAGAACTAGCTCGTAGATTGGCCAGCGAAGAATGCCAGAGAGGAATGTTGAATTTTTCTCTAACTTATAAACAAAATAAGTAAGTTGTTACATCACTTCATATTTCTTTTGGGAAGTGCTTAGCAATACAGATTATTTTTATTAGACCTCTGGGGAAAGATAAAAGGTCATAACTATAGAAAAAATATGGATGCTAGCTATTCCAAGAGAGAATATTCCATACAATTCGGATACTGTTTTTTGTGCAAAACATTTTCCAGCTGGTTTTGAAGTTGTGAAAGTAAAAGGAAAGTCAAGACCTAAAAACCTACCATCTATAATGAAGTGTATACCACAGATTTTACCAACCCCTCCATCTCCGAAAAGGGTAACAAAGAGAACAGCAAGTCGTTCAAGGTCACAACAAGATGTTGTTTTATCACATTTTTTTAAAAATGGATAATATTAATTTTTTATACAAGAAAAGCTTCCAAGGATTTTATCAAATATTTTATTGCATAACTGTTGTCGACTGTACACTCCCATTTCGAGTAAAGAAAAAAAAAAAACCGATTAAGCTTCCTGGTTAACCAGTATCATTTTAGAGAAATTTTGGGTTGATGTTTTGTTTTGTTTTTTATGTAAAAGGCAATTAAAATATGTATTATAGCTGCTAAAACTAGTACCAATATTTTTCCATTTTCTTAATTTTTATGTAGTTGTTGGTGTTTATACTGAGGAAAAATATGTCATGGTCCCGCCGTTAATTTTAAAAGAAGATAAGATTAGTTTAATGTTTTTACTGGAAATATTCTTTAAAATTCCGCCCCACATTTTTTGTGGATTGTACCGTGATTAAGCCTGTTATTATAGTACGCCATGAATCAAACCCTTGCCCTAGTCCCAAAACATGTAAATCTTGATTTAAAAAAATTGTTTTAAAAGTTTTATACAACATTTTTTCACGAGAAATTATATTCTCGTTCTGCTGACATATTTGGCAACTTCAGAAAATATTTTTGGTACTTGGTATGAATTGGTCCAAGTTCTCTTCGCAATTATATCACACTAATGATAGAATCATGTTCTAAAAAGCTTTTTCTCATTTAAAACATTTACTTTTTATTTATTTGTTTCTTACCAATTAAATAACAGGTTTAGTTGTTAAACTTAGCTTTTTCTGACACTATGCTGTATTTTGCTTAAGGGAGGCTTTAATATGGATCAAAGATTGCCAGAGAATATAAATACTATCAATCAGTTGATTTTTGGTTTTTATTTTTAACTTTCAAACATTTGGGTATCTGTTATTGGTGTTATGTTTATACTTTGTTTATACTTTTATTGTTATGTTAACTATATTTTCAACATATGTATTTGTAGGTTGATATGTGTATCTGAGTGGAGTTATATCTTGATCTATTTGATATAAATCTATACTTTACATTTCGTTTAAGATTTTTCTATCTTCGTAAATTTGACTGTCTAAGAATCCATTATTCACTGAAGTGCTAATAATTTTCAGTGAGTTCTAACTTCAATATAGTAAAATGGTGGCAGTTTTTAATGTTTGAAAATAAAAAATTGTTTATGGTTCTGTGCTCTAATATTGCTTTGTTTAAACAAATCAGCAACGTTTCCATGAATGGGTATCGTATTTATTCATAGTCCTTGGCTTCTTTTTGTTAGTTTTTTCTATTTTTTTGTGTTAAATTGATACGGCAAATGAGGTGACCAAACTAAATTTTTAAAAGCTTCTTGTTGGCCCCATTTTTTGGTAACCAAAGCATGATAGATAGAAAAATTTCATTTTGAATTTTTTCTCCTAATCTGCCTATTAGATTTTTTTGATTTTTATCATAAAGAATGGAAATGATTGAAAAAGCTAGCGTCAGTTTTTTCAGAAGTTCTAGTTTTTGTAAAAATTTGGAATAACAAAGCAGATATTGTAGTTTATTGGCAAAAACAGGCCAAATATAGACATTTTTGAGGACTTTTTTAGTTAGTCTTCTCTGCTATTTTTTTTCTTTTTTGGCAACTCTTTTTTTCTTACATTTGATTGTATTACTCCAATCTCACACGGCTTTTTATTTCTGAAATTCTTTCAAAAATTGTTTAATAACTATTTCAAATCTTGGATGATGTTAGCATACACTTCAATCAATTTTTTCCGAATCAAGGCATTTTTTTTGTTCGTCATTCATACTCTTGCCTTCCTTTTTATTAAACCTCTTTCCCTCTTTATTTTTCTATTCCACTTTTTCTATAACTGAAAATAAAAACTATTTGGATGTTGATTTATAGAGCTCTTTTGACTGTATATGTTATGAAAGCAGAAGAGCTTCCTATACGTAAAACTGGTGAGTTGTGTGATCCATTTGTCGACATACAAATATCACCTGTCTATAAACGAAGAATGCATTCTGAAGTGCATCAAAAAACACAAAATCCATATTTTAACCAACCCTTTGAGTTTGAAATACCTCCCTATGAGATTCGACAACAGACTATACAATTCACAGTATTAGATTTTAATCAGCAATTAGTTCACGAAGCAATTGGTTCTGTAATATTCTCAATAGACATCTTAGATCAAGACGCTTTATTTGCAGGAAAAGAGTTTGTGCTGTGGAAAAAGATTGACAAGGTTTGCTAATTTTTTGTTTATTAAATATTTTGTTGTTTCTTTAATTCACTCTTTTTTTGTAAAGTTTTTCTCAAAAAAATTTTTTTTTTTCTGAAAATTTAAAAATTGCTTATTTTAGATTTTTTTTTAATTAATGCTTTGTATACAACAACTGGGTATGGCAATTTGTAGAAAAATAATCTTTTGACCTCAATTTTTTCCCATTCTAAATTTTTTTTTTGACCGTATGGACTCCAGTTTCTACAAACGGACTGCCTTTCAAAACAGCGGTAATTACTTCAAATCCTGAAAGAAGCAAATTCTGAAGCAAATTGAACTTAATTTCTGTAACGATTGTGATTTTCTAGGGCTCAACTGGGCGCTTTGAAGAAAATTCTTCGTCGTAGCATTCTGTGAAAATTGATAAAATATTGTAGTTCTTTTAAACCATACCTGCCATTTTCTTATAAACACTCATAATTATTTTACAAGCTCTATATGAACTTACAAGATCATGTGAACCTTATCTGTATTTAAATTGAAAGATCATAAAAATCATGTCTTTATAAATTATAGAATCATGAAAATTATTTTTTTAAAGATTAATAAAAATCATGTCTAAATGAAGTCTTTTCTGTACCAGAGAATCATGAAAATCATTATGAGGATAGGGAATTATGACTATTTTCTCTTTATGAAGTTGAAAAGTCATGTCTATACAAAGTTACAGGATCAATCATAGAAATGATGTCTTTGCCAACTGAGAGGACCATGGAAATTATATCTATAAAGTTACTGGATTATGAAAATTGTCTTTACAAAGTTTAAGGATTATAAAAATCATGTCTTTACGCATTTAAAAAATCTTAAAAATCAGGTCTACGGATTTAGAGTATAATAAGAATCATGTTTGTACAAAGTTAAAGAATCATGGCAAAATATAATTTTGTCACAAACCTTTTAAGATTTCTTTGGATGCAGTTAGTCTACCATAAAATAAGTGTTATAAACCACAATTCCTGTGCCTCTCAGCTTGTGTTTTGCATTTTCTAAATAATTATTTCAGTGGATGCTTCATTTGCAAAAGTTAGTTTCAAGGAGGATTATGTCTTGTTATTTAAAATGTTTGGTACGTTCATTTTTTTTTTAGGACATAGTTGAATCCTCTGACAGAATTGACGGAAAGTTCAGAGAATTCCCTATGGAGATGAATTTGGATAAAACAGCAATGCTGTTATTATTGAGCTTCAATCGTTTGAAGACTGCTGAACGCTTGACTGTAACTGTGAACAAGGCTCGCAATCTTCTCTTGGTCGACAAAAAAGGAAAACTAGGTGTTTATTTACAATTATAATTTAAAATAAAATTTTAGATGATTATTGCACTGCACTGACTATTTGGCTCTAAATTTTTAATTCAGCGACATTAAAGGCCAATATCTATTCCTAAACATTTTCTGCATTCCTTAAATTGAAGACATATAATAGGTCACTCTTCGAAGTCCCCTCATGAAAACTTTTTTTTTTGCTTGTCATTTATTTCTACTAAACTCGTAAAAGAATAAGTATCCTCCATACTGCCGAAAGTCTTCCTTTTTGTAAATTAATGCAAACACATTGCTAAATGTTTAAAAAGTGGGCTTTATTGTGTTCTTATTTTGTCTTTGCCAATATTCTTACTACTTTTTAACTTTAGATCATCCGTATGTTTCTGTAACAATGAAGCATTTTGGAAAAGTTCTTAAAAAGTTACGTACAAGCGTTGTAAAGCACGAAACAAATCCAGTATTTAACAAAACTCTTGTTTTTGAATGTCCCACCCATATAATTGAACATATATCTTTAACTGTGAAAGTAAGACATCGAAGTGATATTGGGAGAGATAGAACTTTTGCTATTCTCACAGTTGGTCGTAATGCTGTTGGGACTGGTGCTGAGCAATGGACTGAAATGCTAAAATCTTCAGATACCGTACAAAGATGGCATCGGTTGATACCAATTGAGCCTGCTGAAGATGATTAATTATTAATTGATTAATTTTATTGTTATTTCAATACAATAGCACTTCCTATTATCAAAACAAGGACCAAGGACCATTCAATACTATAAGCACTTCCTATCATCAAAACAAGGACCAAGGACCATTCCATAGGGTTTTCCAAGATTTGTAATGCCTGCGCTATTCTTTTTAAATAATTTTGGTTTATTCTGAAGATTTCAAATCATTTTTATTCTAAATATGATTAAATCTGGTTAAATAACATCAAAATATCTTGCTTGTAAACATGTGATATAGCAAGGATTTTTACCTTGCAAAGTTTAAAACATTATTTTATGATATCATTCTCAATCTTAATTTTATTGCTAGAAATTTTTATAAATTAACACTTCAGAATCATGAGAAAATGGAAATAAATTACTGTTTTTAAATTACTTAATCATTCTAATACATCAGGATGACATTTTAAAAGCCAATAATAAAACATGTATAAAGTATGTACTATTCTATATTTGAGTATAAAATAACATTACTGGTTATGTAGCTTTGGTATTGCCAGTCCTTTGCCTATTCCTGGTACATATTGGTTATGGTAATCTTTTATTTATCTAATAGATATTTTTGCCTACTAAAAATGTAAATTAATTTAATTTATAAAATTATTAAAATTGTGTTTCATTCTGAGCTTTTATTTTGTTAAAAGTATTAGAGGTGTATGAACACAAAGACATTTTAAAATTTTTTGTTTCCCTTCAGCAAAAACCTTTACTTAGCATACTTGTTATTACCAGTGTACGCGCTGTTTTTAAGAGAAATTACCATTTTATGAAGACTGCTATATTTCAACAACTGCAAATGAAAATAGCAAAAGTGAGCCCATTCTGGAAAAGTAATAGAATATAAAAATAAAAGAAAATGTAAGTCATAAAAAGTCGATCAAAGTCATATGAAAAAAAGGCGATGTCAGTTTTTCAGGTGTTATTCCTTTAAATTTAAAAAAAAAGAGTGGAAGAAATATTTGAAAATAATCCAAAAATTGGTTTTTAGGAACCTTATTTCAAGCCAAAAAGAAATTGCATAGCCAAAAGATTGGAAAAATCTTGTTGTCTCTTGAAAAATACCTTGAGTTATGATTAATTCTCTCCTTAGTGCTTGCCATTTTGAAAATGAGTGGAAACTTCCAGAAACTTAAATTTTTAAACTTAATTTATAATTTGGTAATTTAATTTAGTTTTTCCATTGGTGATTATATTTTTTGTAAATAAGTTTTTTTTTTCTGTTTTTTTTTAATGCAACTGCTTTTTTGTATATAACTTTTTAAAACATGTTATATTTTTATAAAAACTTAATATAAATAGTCATTAGATGAATGGTATTTAATATTGATGTTTCAACACATAGATTTTAATAGTTAATTCTAAACATTTTGATAGAAGTTTCTTTGATAATTATTTATTTCACACCGGATAACTTAATAAACTCAATAAATCAATAACTTGTTTTGAAACTTCCACTTGATTGTGCCAATATA
>JAUZNK010004192.1:0-10537 GCA_035046665.1 Euphysa ruthae | reverse complement strand
CAAAAGACAACATTAATGAAAGACAATAACACTAGCGAAAAACAATAACACTAGCGAAAGACAAAAAAAATTAGCCAAAGACAATAACACTAGCGAAAGAGATTAACATTAGCGAAAAACAATAACTTTAGCCAAAATGCTAATTCTTTCAAATATAATGTAAAGAAGCACTGCTTAGCTGCTATGAGGCAGAAATTTAACTTAGGACTAGTTAGATAATTTCTCATTAGTCAGGTAATATATAATTTTTCATATTCAAGTTATTTCAATTGAAAACTCAACCCTTATGGGATCAGAATGTAAACAAGGCTTCGAAGATTATTATATTTGTCATTTTTTTATTGTTTTTAAAATTCAATTATTGTAAATAGTGATGAAAAAAACTTTTTTTTTTTTTTTTTTATTGAAAACCTACATTAAGATATTTTTTATCAAAAGTAAAACAACATTTATATCATAAATAAAAAACAACTGCCATCATTTGAGAAATTAAACAATACATAGCTCTAAACGTGTGTAAAATGTGATCAGTGTCAAATTTCACGTAAATATTTTATTTTGAAAATGTTTGACAAATAAGAGCCAAAACTTAAACAGCTTTCAAAAGAATTTTTAAGATTTTTGTATTGGTTGCTATCAATAAAAAAGGTTAGCCATAGATATGACTAAAATTGCGTTTCTCAAAGAACATAAACACTAATAAGTTTGCCTTTCTTGAAATTTGAATATTTGAAAATTTTGGCAAAAATAATTTGGGTAGTATTGCCATATTTGTGAAGACAAATTTTTTTCAAACAATTTTCAGAGTTAATGTACTTCAACTATGTTTTTGGCAAAAACTAAGGTTCATGCAAAAATATGATGGGAAAAATGTGTTAGATTAAAAGATTTATTCACATTTTGATGGAAATCTATAAAACAAACCTTGCAAAGAGAAAGTAAACTGCTGTTATTAAATAGTGTAGCTATTCTGGCTGTTTCTTAAATTTTTGTTTTTTCTGAAATCAAATCATCGATTTCTGGTAGGAGATTTTTAAAATTGCATAATTTATTTCAATATCAGTTTTTACTAACTTTTGTTACTCAGTTACAATGTTAGATCAAACATACTGTATTTTATACAACAAGGTAGTAATACAAAGGATGTCAAGCTGTTAAATATATTTTGCTTAATTTGATTCTCCAGAAATTAAAAAAAGTGTTTTAAAGAAATTTAATATATGCTAATCTACAAAATATATAAAATATATCATTCAAACTTTAAAAATAAGCTATTTTAATAATATTGTTTTAAATTCATAAAGATTCCTTGGAACTGCACTGCCGCGTTGGAACTGTACTGTCTTGTCGCGCTGGAGCAGCAGCTTTAAACAAAATCTCAAAATTCAAGAACCATACCATCTTTAATAGTCACACTCATACTTAGCCAATTCCAACATATCTAATCTCAAATTCAATTTTTTGGAGCTAAACAGAAAAATAGAAAAATACAAGCAAAAATTATTTGAAAATGGAGCGCAGGTTTGTTTAAGTTTATTAGGATAATGACTATCTATAGTATTAATCTTCTGGTTAACATGCAAGTCAGTACATTACAGCATCAAAATTATTTACTCAATCAGAAACGGTCTTTTGTCTATCTTTAAACAGATTCTAAATTTTACCTGATTGGAAATTTTTAGTTTTCAAACCACTCATTCATCAAAACAAATTTTCACAAACCTTAAAATACCCACAAATTTAATCACAACAATAATTCTATTTGCACAAAAGTTTATACATTAAATTAAACGGATAGCTTAAATTTAAAAGTAAATACCTCCAAAAGCATCAGGCATTCTTTCAATGGTGTACCTGTAATTGTAATAATAAAAAACAGGATAAACCAAAACAAACATGATATATATTAAGATATACCCTTAAAAATCTATTAATACTGTAACAAATGGAACATGCACAGAGATATTAAAAACTATTTAACAATTTATATTAAACCCAACATATGACATTTAACCCTACAATACCTTATGAATAAAAAAGTACTAATGGCACTTTACATTTTGTTTTTTTTATGCAACATATATAATGAATTCGAGACAAGGACAAACATGAGCCAACTAAATCATATTCCCAAAAAACTAGATAATGGCTACAGTGCAAAAAATGCGCTATCATAAAGATTCAAACCACCAACCTTTTGTCTCTTAGAGCTAAGTACTAGACCACAATCTACATGTTTTTTTGTTAATTTGGCCATTTAAAGCAACTCTCTCTTGATATTACTTCTTAAAAAAAAAACTAGATGACAATTATTGCCATCAAAATTAAACAAAAACATTCATTTTTATAATCAAAAAAATGTTGACCAAAAATACCAAATTATTGAAAAATTTAGTCAAACATAGTCTTTTTCTTTTCAATAGCCGTGCTTCTGAAGGAATTTTTCTTGGTAAAAAGGTTAAAATATTTTTTTTTCTCTGCTTCGATAGAGAATTGATCAGTATTGAGAACCTTTAAAAATTACTCATTCCTTCATTTTTCTTTCAGTCACTGCAAATTTCTTCTACAATTATTCGTTGTTTTTTTATTTAACTGTTTGATTTCCTAATTACATCCTAATTAAATCACATTGGCTGTTTACCAATTTGCAACTTCAAAAGTTTCTTCCATAATTCATAATCACGAATGCAATTATAATAAAACTACAGACCATTCTTTGTGAGACCAAAAATTTCTTATGGAGGTTTTCACTCAGATTTTGTTAGTTAACACTTTACGAAGGTTTCACTCAGCTCAATTTTGTTTACTCAATTTGTTAAACTATGCTAATTTTTGGGGATGTTCAAAAACCTTAGTTGAAATATCTAAACATGTTTTATAGTTTACAAACATAAACCAGACACATAAACGTGCCTGTAATGTTTCTATGCTTAATATTTGTCTAACTGAAATGGTGTCTAAAATTTTCAATGACAAAAATGTATTCTTAGAATGTTAATAAAAATAATACTTAACTACATAAAAAAAGACCGAATAAAGAAGACAATATTTTTTTGAGATAAATATATTTCAAAGATAACAGATAACTTTTCATATTACAAAAATTCAAAGAGAAATAAGAAAATGGACACTCACTTTGAAAAATTCAAGAAAATTAAGAAAAAAAAAGAAAGATTTAAAAAAAGTATTTAAATGTCAAAAATACTTAACATCCAAATCAGTTTTCCTGATATTTACTTTTTCCAAAGAAATAATTGGCACATTTAACATAGTTGATGTATCCTACACATAAATCAATCAGTTCAATGTGGGTAATGAAATGGATCAGGGAGAAATTAAAAAAAAACAACAAAAACAACTCACTTATGTTGAGAAAGATACATTATTGGCACACCAGGTACCTTTCTAATTCTTCGTTTCAAGTCACGATCACACGTAGCAACAATATAACATCTATGCTGAAGAAAAATTTATAGTATTTAAAATGACAAAAAATATTTATAAAAAATATTTATAAAAAGCATGTTTAAAGCAATTTTTTTTTTTAGTTAAAATTGATAATATTTTAACCAAGAATTAAAAAAAAAAAAGTTTAGAAACAAAAAAGTTTAGAAATAAAGTTTTTTATTTCTAAACTTTTTTATTACTATTTAGAAATGAAAAGTTTAGAAAAAAGCAAAAAATATACGCATGATGATTATGAAAACAAACTAAATAAAATAAAGTAAATGTGAAAAAATTTCAGATTAATTGAATGCAGTAGATTCATATTAACTTAAATGCTGAAAATTTGTGAATTTCTTTTAAAAGATGCTATAAATTAAAATATATTAATTAATATAGAGCTTTGTCAAAGAATGACTAGGAGTGACTAGGTATTTTAGAAAGAAATCAATAGCTTCATAATTGTTTAGTACTAAGCAAAATAAATAATAATAAATTTCTTGAACCTCAGTCGTATCATTCACTGTTATTTTCAAAAGACCAAATTTTTCTATTTTGAGAATAAAATTCCATCTCTTAACGTCTTTATTCCGAGTCAAATATGAAAAAATTGTTTAGAATCCCAATCATTAATAATAATAATTATTATTATTGTTTTATTATTACTTATTATTATTAATTTTTAATTTATTATTTATCATTTATCATTTATTATTCATTATTTAATAGTTTTTTTATACAAGAAAAATATCACTGGACTTTTGATAAAATTAATTTCTAAAAATATACATCATAATTATTAATTCCAAGCAAGAAGCAATAAATAAGAAATTGACAAACAACCAAACTTCTCTGAAAATTGGCCGCAATGTCCTGGAAAAAGAAATCTCATAAAGCTTAAAACATGCCTTTGATTGTCGAGTTTCAGGTAACAAAATTTAATACTAGACTAGTATTACTAGCATTGGTATTGCACGAACTGACAAATAATTTTTATGCTAACATTATTAACATTTTTATGCTAACAAGCAAGGTTTATGTTTTCTATTCATATGTCTATGGTTTGTAATTGTTTCTTATTTATATATTATTTATTATTTATTTATAGACCCTAATGAAAAAAAAAACAGTATTTAAATAAAGAACACACTTTTTTAACAACTATTTTATAAAATTTTAAAACCAAATTTCATTTTTATAAACCATTTTATTTTTTTATCAATTTTACTCAAAAAAGTCGAATCGAAGAAGTTAGATAAGTAAAACAATGGATCAAATTGGTCACGCTTATGATATATTTTAAACATTGCATTTTGGTGAATTCTTCTTAAGAATGAAGTAAAAAAATTTGTTATTAATAGGAAGAAGAATATAGCGCATATTAAATTATAAAATAATCTATATATAAAGATTATTTGAAAATAACAATTTCCGAACAATAAAATCATCAAACCATAAAAATATTATACAACTCTTCCAACATGAAAGTTAAAATACGATGTTTAGAGATTTATTGTAGTTTCATTTTTTAGTAAAAAAAAAAATATATATTTTTCAAGAACAGAAATTGTTACAAACAAAAAATTATAAACAGTCAAACAAGATTAAAAAAAATATATTTTCAACCACTCGGTGGATTGAAAACATATTATTTAGGCCTAAGTGACAAGTTTTTAACTGATTCTGTTGTAACGAAACTGTATTGTTTTTACTTCTTAGTATGAAAATTGGCTATACTTAAGCATCACAATAAATTAGCAGCTTTTTTTTTCATGACATCTTCAATCTTATTCCTTTATCAATATATGTTATTTTTGTTTTTATGCAGTAACATTAACACGTCATTTACATATGGGCGACACAACTGTGTCGTCTTTGTGTCTATCACCTACACTTGATCAACGCTTATCCGTAGTCTATCTATACTTATGTGTAGGTCTACTATACTTATGTCTAGGTAATCATCACTTATGTGTAGGCCATCTGCACTTATGTGTAGGCTACCTCCACTTTTGTGTAGACAATCTAAATTTATATGTAGGCCATCTACACTAATGTGTACATAATCTACACTAGTGTAGATTAAGCATACACCAGACACATTGCCAATATATTGACTATTACACCTCTTGCTTTTTTACTTCTGAATTTTAAACTTAATTATGCGCTGTATACTCAAAGCTCCCATTTGAGCTTATGGTAAACAAATGCATTGGTCTCTAAGGGGAATTGATTAAATATATAATATATAACCTAGTACATCGATTAAGTATACATATTTCAGTTGATAGACTGTGTATATATTATTAAAAAAATTCAAGTGACTTATCAAGTGACCCTTCTATGACATGATCAATGCAACCATATAAGGAAAAACTTAATGCGTCAATGTTTTTTGCTAGAAATGTTAGTTTTTATCTATCAACAAAGAAAAATAACATGCACATGGATGTTTTGATAATAAAAATAGTTAGTTAGTTAGTACTATCAAAATTTCAAAATGGTAGCACCTTAGACATTGGTAGAATATAAACTTTATCATGAAGTTTATTGAAAACTTGAAAAAAGCACTTCAACAAATAAACAGAGAAATAAACATTTTTAAATCCCTTTGTAATAGTATTGATTGGTCTATGACTAGCTAGAACAATTGTTACAAGTTAGGAGACTTTAAATGTGTTAAAAAAATTACCCAAAAACATAACTTCTTGGTCCGTAAATTCTACTTTTCTGGTCTTTATTTTAAACATTTGACAATGCCAACAACAATAAACAAAAGGTTTACAAGTTTTATCAATACTTATATGCCTAACATGCATTTAGCTAAATTTACATAATCTCCTGGTAAAAAAAATTTTTTTTTACTCCTTTTATAATTTTTCCAAACATTACAAAGTTTTGCATCCATTTCAACCGAAATAAAAAGATCATGTAAAGACGGAAATTGAGATGAAAACTTTTTGCCAAGAAAATATAATTAGCATAATTTGCAAAAATTTGAAAGTATGTCTCTGACAGAAATGTCGATAGCTTTTGATATAAAACAGATTAAAATGGCTGTCCGGTTTTGCTTGTATCGTTTTGCAAAATCACATTTTATCCTGCCTGTTACTCTGAAATGTAAAAAAACATGGCATCACAACTTTCAAGACGATGAGATTGATGACTATTTGCATTCTTATAACTTTTTATAAACCTTATTGCATTGCTATATCAAAAGTTCTTGCAGATTCAGATTTATTTACTGTCAGTTTAACAATCCATGTTTTATGAATAGGGAAACTATAGGTTATCATTCCATACATTGGAATGATAATCAGTCACAGAGTTAAAAACTGGAGTAAATTGCAGAAATCTGGGCATTTTTTGATATATTTATCATATTGTACATATTAATATGTATTATTATGTCATTTCATGTCAACATGAAACATCTGGAGATTATCAACATAAATCCTTGCTGATAAACCAGTGATGACACTGTTTACCGAGTAAATAGCGAGAAATCTAAATGGAAGATAAAAATACAAGAAGATAGGTTGTGAGAAGGCCAACATAATCAATTAAAAATTAGATCACAAAAAAATATTTGTATCATGTAAATTTCAATAAAATTTACTAGTTCCTTTCACAAATCATCCCTGTACGCCCGATGTGAGCTACGTATTAATTAGTCACATCCCAAGAATAGTTTTATTTTTCATTCAAATTCCCTCAAATTATATCAAACATAGCGGATGGTTGGGTATGATTTTATAGAATATTTAGATGGCATACATATAAGTGTCAATTATCTACACATAAGTGTAGTAGACCTACACGTAAGTGTAGATAGTCTATGCATAAGCGTCTATAAAGTGTAGATGACACATTCATGTAACTGATTGACACAAAGACGACACTGTTGTGTCACCATGTGTACATGTGTCAATGTTACAGCTATCTATGCTTATACGCATGGTAGGTATAGTCAGGGACGCCTTGATCTTTTTTTTAAACATTTGTGAGAAAATATTGAATCAGTTTTCTTTTGTTGATCCTTTGAAACTAAAGATATGAAATTTTCCTTACTCAATCTGCTTTAAATAATTTTGCCTAGTTGGGATTGAGGAGGATTTTGGATATGCTAAAGTAGATAGAATATCCTTTTCATACCAAACATGCTAAGTAATGATTTTTTTCCAGATCGTATCCTAATATGACTACACTAGCAGTTTTTCTCTTCCTGTTTTAACATACTTATCGAATACAATAACATTAATCTTATTATAAAAACATGCAAAAATATAATTGATTAGTTTTATAATAAATAAATTCCTTTTATATAAAAGTCAATAAAACATACATACATATAAAGATAACACATATATTATAAAAATATAAAGGTATTAGATAGATAGCCAACATCACACGGTAAAAGATGACCAATTCAACATCAACAACAATGAGTGAATCCAAAGATATTTTAATAATAAAATGCATATTTGTTTTTCTGTTTATTTTTCCGTCATTAATTGGTAATGGCTCTGTCATATTTACGGTTCTACAAAATAAGAACATGAGAACAATTCCAAACCTATTCATCTTAAATCTGGCAATAACAGATTTTTCATTTGCAAGTACAGGCATGCCAACTATAATAGTTACAGCTCTGTATAGAACATGGGCTTTAGGTGTATTCCTCTGTGAAGCAACTGGAGTATTAAACACATTATTTACCAGTGTGTCAATATGGACTCTAGTAATGATAAGTGTGAACAGACTTATAGCTGTCTTGAGGCCGCTACAGTTAAAGACAATATACACAAGAAGAAATACGTATTATAATATATTTGCTGTGTGGTTTGTATCACTACAGTTTGCATATGCTCCCATATTTGGATGGGGAAGTATAACACCAGGTGATAATTACTGCACAATTAATGTTCGAGATGGAATGAGCTATGCTGTGTTTTACACCATATGTTGCTTTATGATACCAGGTACAATTTTGCCTGTAATTTATCTCGTGTTGTTACACTTAATTAAAAAAAAACGTAGAAAACAACAAGAAATTTCAAGAACAAGTAATGTGAAAGGTGAAGATCATAAGAAAAGAATGCAAGAAAAAGCAAATGTTGTAAATCTCAAACTCATTAAAATGATATTTGCTGTGATAGTTGGATTTTATTGCTGTTGGATGCCCATCGTAGTTGGAACCATACTGTATGGACTAAAAATTAATACAGGTAGGTTCCATTCAATAACACTGGGTGTTATGTGCGCATGTTTAAACAGTGCAATCAATCCATTTATATATGCAGTGATGAACAAAAGCTTTAGAAGAGCCTTTTTAAATATTTTTTTGTTGTTAAAAAGCAAAATTACATGCAATAAGAAAGAAGTTGAATTAAAACCATCTAAAACTAACATTACAGCTTATCAAATGACAACAACCACATCATTTCCAAATATTAACTCTACCTCAAATTTTCAAAACACTCCATAGTAAAGCTTACAAGAAAGTAGTGTGAAAAACACCTGGATAATCAAATAAAGAATTTGTTCTGATTAAAATTCTGAAAACAAAACATCATTTATATGATGTTATTTACATGATGTCATTTATTCGATGTCATTTCTGCTTAAATGTGAAATGTTAGTTATATTCATATGAAACTTTCTTTTAAATTTACTTTGACTAAAATAAACTACTTTAAATTATAAAAATAAAAATTAGCAGATTTGAAGAGTAATTAATTATTAAAAGAATGTTTACAAATGTTAAAATATTTTATGCAGGTTTTTGGATGATAGTTTTTTGATAAAACCACAATAACTTTTAATTTGATTCTTTCCTCATGGGTAACAATGCAAAGCTAAGCTTTTCTAGATGTTAATGGGGCATATTTAAATTATTTCTCCTTTCAAGTTTTAAGAATTTAGGGCATGCTTGAGTAAAATTAACCATACAAACATCTCCTGGTTTTGAAAGCAAACATTTTTGCATTATTTCAATTGAAGAGCCTTTATTATTCATGAGGAAAAATAAAAATGTTTACTTCAGATACTTAATTCTAGATAATTTTTATTTTCTGGTAAATGACATATCTGTAAAATTTGCAAATATTTTATAAATATATTATGATATATTTTTCAATTCAATTCATGTTTATAATTGCTATTGTCTAAGATTGAATTAGTATTTGCATAGTTACAGCAGATATATTTGGCTAGAAAAATTATTTATATTTGCATCTTGAGAAAGCATAAAAAAGTTATTTCACTGATTAACCTTGATAAGAAAAAAGTGAGTAATTGTATCGTAGGGAAAGATCTAGAAAAAGAAAAACTCCTTTGAGGTGTCCGTAAGAATGGTGTGGTTGTAACTCTTTATATTACTAGTTTTGGAAGTACTGGATGAACCTACTATATAGTAGCTATAAAATAAGATTAAAACCGGATCAAGAATAGAACTTGCTTAGAGGATACATGGACAGCTGAAGTGGAGCGTATAGTAGTAGACTGCAGAAACCAAACTTAATACTATTGTAAAATTTTATTACCTAGGTGACACAATGGGAGTTAGGAAAGAGTAAAAGACAGTTTTACTGCTAGAATAAAGAGCAGTTCAAAAAAGTTTAAAGAGTTATTAACTTTCCTAGTAAGTAAAAAATTTTAATTTCATAAACAAGCCAATTTATAAAGTTTTATGCTTAGTGTGATTGAGAATTGAACAGTAAAAAAAAAGTGATTTAAATAAATTAGGAAGATGCTAGAAAAATAAAATGGATATGCATGGTTAGTTTGAATGAACAAGTATATCACATTGTTTTAAGAAACAGTATGAAATTAAGTGAACTAATACAGTAAAAATTGATAATTTAATCAAAGTATGCTTGTCTATGGTCCATTAACTTAATGTAAAATTGAAAAAAAAGAAAGACGGTTTTAAGGATTTTGAGAAAAGTCAAAGTCTTTTTTGAGAAAAATTACTATTATAAATACTATATTATAATTACTATAAAATTACAATATATAAGAAAAGTACCAAAAAACTAAAATTACTGTATATGAGAGCAGTACACAAAAACTAAAATTAATATATATGAGA